>CATIWQ010103986.1:0-16940 GCA_949673415.1 Euphorbia schlechtendalii
TTTAATAATATTATGTTCAGACCCTCACTGATGGAGGGGTAATTTCTTGTGTTAAATGATACCATGAATGTTGTTAGTTTATAGCATGTGATTTTATTATGCTAGTTAGACTGAATATACATGATGAATAATATCTGTTTATGTTTATTTAGAATGATTTATTTATATGTTAAATTTGCAGAATGAATTTTAGATTTTAATATGATATAGAATTTAATTTTTATAGTCCTTTGAAGTATTTGTCATGCTAGAATTTTAATATAGAATAATGGACTAGGTTAGATTTTAAGACAGTCAGAGATTTTAGGATTAGGCTCAAGTCGCATTTAGCCGTTTTAGCCGTGGTTAGGCGTTTAGGCATTCATATGTTGACTCTGCTAAAACTAATATACCTTGACAGTCTTATAATTTTGTAAAATTGTTTCTATGTCCTGAATTTTATATTAATCTGTTTGGCATGGTTTATAGTTTAATAGACTATATTAATTGAATTCTGTGTTGTATTAGTAATTTAATAATTTATTCTGTATTATAAGTATTTTAGTAATTTACTGTTCATATATACGTTATACGTTATACGTTTTTATGTAAGTATCTCATCATGTATGGTCCGGGTTTTTACTGTTCATATATACGTATTTACTGTTCATATATACGTTATACGTTTTTATGTAAGTATCTCATAATATATGATCCGGTCCTGCATTCATAAATACACCTGTCCTTTCAAGCTAAATATGTAATCATTCTCCTAAATTTTCAGTTTTGTAATTATTAAACCACATTCTCTCCTATTCAACTGCTATTTAAACAAATTTATCTCAAATATTCACTAATAGTATCATTTATAATTTAAATTATCACTATATGTGAGTTCTAAATGCTAATTCCCGCTGTTAAAGGCTATTTAACGGGAATTAGTCTTCAATAAACCAAAAATTACATCTTTCTCACTTCTCTCAAGCCAATCAATTTTTTCTTTCAAAAAGCTACGGTAACTAATTTATCATTACTGATAAACTCGAGTTACAAATTAAAAAGAAAAGTTCTTTTTTAGACCTTATAAATCTTGGAATAAACTACAAATTGAATTTCAAACCTCTACAAAAATATACAGTTAATTAATTAATTAATTAATTCAAATATTGATATCCTAATAAAATAAAAAAATGGTATGTTCAAGATTTTTCTGACTCATAGAATTTCGATTCTTGCTCTACTGTTATTCCTATAATTTTATTGTGTCAACTATTGCCTAATAACATATTAATTAGATAACTCTAGTATGAAATTATGAAAAGCAAGAATTATATGAAAATCAAAATAAGCTTTAAATTATTTATAAAAATAAAATTTAATTTTGAGCGTACATAAATACACTTATCTCTTCAAGCTAAATACATAGTAACAATAAATCATTTTCTTAAATTTCAGTTTTTTAAATGTCTATTCATAAAACACATTTTCTCCCTATGTATGCAATTCCTTTTTTCACATTAAAACAAATTTATCTGTAAAAGGAGTAATTTTCTCGAAAAGAGTTTTTAAAATATTTGTTTGTTCTAATTTTTTTAAAAATAAAATTCATGTTAATATATTTTTAACAAAAGACTTATTTGTAAAATCATACCAAGTTATTCTTATGGTGTTACGGATAAAACAACGATCAATAGCATTCTCAGACATACAATCGCAAATAAGAAGTAAAGTAAATCATTAGCAAACAATGCAAGGAATTTTACGTGGTATTCTACAATCCCGTTGAAAGGAGGTAAACAATCCACGGTGTGAGATCTAGTGGCTTTCACTAATCAAAGGTGAACAGCCGTTAACAAGATCGCATATAACAACACTACTTACATGCAAATAATTACACCTCTAAAGAATGAATTTACAAGCCTTAACTCAAAAAAATTTAAAAGTAGAGAACAAATAACTTACCGAGAAAACCCTATGATCACGTATACTTTTTTTTTGAAGTAATTGCAGGTGCTAGATTTGAACCCCAGTCACCCACCCACTTTGTGAATGTACCACTCAGACTATGTCTGATTGGTTATGATCATATATACTATATCAGCCTTCTTCCTTCTCTTCATACAAGCACTCTGTAACATAATAATTGCTATCTCTAGACTATTCCATCTCACATATGGGAGAGCAAAAACAGAAAAATCCGAATCGAAAAACCAAATTGAGCCGAATTAAAGTAATTTGGTTAGGTTTTTTTAGTTCATACTCAGTTTTAGGTTTTCGGTTAGGTTTTTTTTGTCAAGAAAAGAAGATCGATATAGCTTTAAACATACTTTATATTTTAATTTATTAATTTTTAAGCTCTAATTGCATTTAACATTTAGACATTTAAGTTTTTTTCAAATTAACTATAAATTATTAATTTGTATGTGGGGGAGTTTGTCGGGATGGCAAGGGTTTGGTTTTGCATTGTTTTTCCTTTGCGATGGGCGACAATTTCTTATATTGCAGAGCTTAAGGCTGCAAATTTTGTGATTGAGGTGGCGGTCTCTAAGAGAGTGATTTAACGTTCGTAGTTTTGCTGGTTCGGACTCGTAGCATGAAAGTCTTGTGGAGTCTTCATACAACTTGGAAAGCTTGCCTTCTGTCTCTTGAGACAATGAACCTGGTGGTAGCCCATATTTTTAGAGTGAGAAATCGCTTTGCGGGCTCTGCTGCTTATGATCGTGTCTCTCAAGTGGAATCCAACTCGAGCGAAGTCCAGAGTTTTTGTATTGACTTGTTTCTTCATGGTTTAAGAGGGACAAATTATTATCGATTTGTCAAGAGCAACTATTTTTTGGCAACTAGTTTAGGATATTTAGTTTTGTTTTTTTTGTTATGTGACCGAAGCATGTTTCGTTTCACTCAGTCTTTTTCTTGTCCTATTTGAACTATTTGTATTTTTTTCTTTAATTTAATAAAATAAGGGGAGGAAGGTTTAGGGTAGGGGAGGGCGCTATTTCGGGTGTGAACTGCCCTGTGTACTCCTTTAGGGTTATGTAAGCGACGGCTCGACGTGTTGGCCACAATCCCCTCTACTTTATTCTCCTGTTTCCTAACTTCGTTAAACTAAATTATGTTTAAAAAATTTATATTAATTTTGTAATCATTTTATATATTAAAAATTTATAATAAAAACAAAAATTTCAAATTTAAATTAATAATAAAAAATGGTAATTCGAATTTAAACAAAACAAAAATAATTCACTTCGTTCCAAACCGAATCAAAATTAATTCAGTTCGGTATTCAATTTTAATATTTTTCATATTCGGTTCAGTTTTTTGAACCGAACCTTCATTTGCTCTCCCATAATATCACGTGGCAAGGATCAACAACAAATTAGAGGTCATAAACCAGAGTCAACCAAACTTAATGCTTGATTCATTAACTTTCAGCACCTCTCATAAAACCATAATTATTTCAAATGAATATAATAAAACAAATTAATTGTGGAATAACAAAAATAATACAGCTTTTGTTTCAAACCGAATCAAAATTAATTCATTTTTTTGAACCGACCCTTCATTTGCTCTCCCGTAATATCACGTGGCAAGGATCAACAACAAATTAGAGGTGATAAACCAGAGTCAACCAAACTTGATGCTTGATTCATTAACTTTCAGCAGCTCTCATAAAACCAAGATTATTTCAAATGAATATAATAAAACAAATTAATTGTGGAATAACAAAAATAATACAGCTTCTGCAAATAGTTAAACATCATTATAATTTTGTTACAGTAAGAGCGCCGGGGGAAGTCCTGCAAATATTTAAACATCATTATAATTTTCTTAAAGAAAGAGCGGGGGTGGGGAGTCAATGAAAGGACATAATGAAGCATGTGGAGTAAATTTGGGTATATATAATTTAGGTTCCTCAAAATCTAATACATCAGATGAAAAATTAAATCCACAATTAAATAGCCTCTCTGTCTCCTCCATTATCACAAATTCACGTTCACCAATTTGACATATTACAGACTTTTAATAAAATTGTGATAATTGGTCTGTTGCTAATTCGTATTAAATTTTTAACAAAATTGAAGATGGTTAAGCATTGTTATCAATGATGCACATTAGTAAATGCTTAGAATATTCTCAAAATTTATTTTTGTTTCACTTTACTTTGTTGGATGACTTGACAGGGGAATAGTCTATATGACATGTATTGCTATGTATCGTAAGCTTATCTAAAATGCATTTAAAAGTGAAGTTATTAGCTTTTTAATTGTTAAAAGTGAAGGAAAAAAAATATGTTTATCATTCTTATTTATTTAATGATATTTCTTACCTGAATTGAATTATTTTCTATTATTTTTTATTCTCAATTTAAATTTTACTTTAATTAATAAATTAGCATGTTTCTGGTATATATTTTTTCGCATCTAGATATTATTAAACAAACAGATTTTGTGAATTAATTATTATGTTTAACTTCTGCAAGAATTTGAAATTGATAAAACTACACTATACTCATCCTCAACACCTTGAAATATGCCGTAAAATATTCTTATTTTAGAGGATGAATATTCCTAAAATATTAAACCACAATGGGTAAATTGGTTGCCCTAAACAAATTTATAAACTAACAGTATTTTCAAAACAAATTTTAGTATTGAATCTACCATTGTATTAATTTTAAATGCTAAATATCTATTTTCATTTAAGATATCTAAATGCAAGGAAAAAGAACAATCATTTTTTAATATAACAATATCAATTTTCTTCTATAAAAAACAATATCATTTTTCTTTAAGAATATACAGTTTTAATACATAAAACAATTATCTTTCAATGTAAATGTTATTGGGATTAACAATAAAAAATTATTGGCTTATTTTATTTTAATTTTAATGAAATAGGGTTAATTTTATGTAATTATCAATACAAAAATAGGTAATATCTATCAACATCAACATTGTAATTAAAATGTAACAATATTTTTAATAAGTAATTTTTATTTCTTGTTTGTCTATGAAACAAATTTCGTTCAAGTTGGGGTGGCGCTGGGGCGGCGCTGGGGGCGGCACATAGAGGTGGCTGCTCACCCAACGATTGGAAAATCCCATACGATGGAGTATTTAAGCAAGATTTCGCATCTTCAAACCAGTCATGGTTACCCCTGCAAAGTTGAAGATGAAGTTATCATTCTATATTTATTTTATTTATTTCTTTAAACGTATGGCATAAAAGGACAACCATTCCCTTATTTATTGTGATTGTTAACTTCTCACTTATTGTACATTAATTCTCATTTATTCATTTTCCAACTACGGATTTTTTAACTTTCATTTTTCCTTTTTAACTTCTTTTCTATTTAACTCTCACAATTTTTCATAACATATATTAACGAATTTAATATTTTATTAAAAGGAAATGAATAATTTCAAACTTACCCATATAGTATGTTGTAAAAATTGTAAAACTAATTAAATTCAATTTTTAATTTTTTATAATAGAAATTATAATTAAATTTGATGAATGTTAACTTAGTCAAAAGAGGTTATTAGAAATATAAATCTCATTATAGTTTCGAGTTTAAAAAGATGGCAATTCTATATTGACACCAGATTATTTGACACTCATTTATACTTTACAATCTCTACCATTCATCTTTGGGTAGTTAGATTTCTACCATAAGATGAAAACAAGATGGATAGTGGAGATTGCATAGTGTCAACGGGTGTCAAACAACTGGTGTCAATATAAAATTACAGATAAAAATAAATAGAATTTTAATAAGAAAATGAAAGAGCAAATAAAAAAAATTAATCGTTTAAATGAACCGAACCGAATAATTCGGTTCCGTTTCAATTGCTTATTTACTTTAGTTAGGTTTCAGTTTCTATTTTTTCATCTATTCTATTTTCGATGTATTCGGTTTGGTTATTGAACCGAACCAACCAAGGAACACCCCCACCTACAAGAGAGATTCATCTTCCTATATCTTAATAACTGACTTAAGCATCGGAGGGGTTTCGCCAGAATCCCGGCCAAGCCTTAATTTGTAGGTACTTGACGGCATTCTCAACAGAACACGGAGGATCTCGAAGAACCCGAAAGACCCCCGGAAGAACAGAGTTCGATCTAGATGTCATTTGGGCAGCAAATTGGTGCAGTGAGCATGGATTGACTCGAGCATCCCCTCTCAAAATTTTCAAATCTAACAAACAACCTTCCAAACCCAAGTTTTCAAGATCAACAAGGTCAGACAACTTCTAGATGAGAAAAATAAGTTTCAGAATTATATGGTTGCAATTATCCTGTTCCTAAATGTTAATTAAGACAAAAAGAAAAGGGAAGAGAAAGAAGGGCCAATTAACTCAAATTAGTGAAATAAAAGGAATAAATGACTTATTAAAGAAAAGAAACTGAAGGAGTAATTAAGAAAGAAGTCAAAGTGAAAAGGATGACACAATTCCATTATTCAATTCCGATAATAAAGACAGGAGAACCGTTGTCGGCTTTTCCATCAACGTCACATTCAAGCTTCGACGTCTCCGCGAGCTCGACGGAACCCATTCAAGCTTCGACGTCTCCACGAGCTTGGTGGAATCCATTCAAGTTTCGCCATCTCTGCGAGTTCGGCGGAACTCGTTCGACGTCTCCGCGAGTTCGGCGGCACCTCCTCAAGCTTCGACATCTCCGTGAGTCCGGCAGCACCCCCTCAAAGCCTCGGCTTCGGCCACAATAGCTCCAGCTGTGGCAGCTCCGTCAGCATTAACAATTCCAGCTTCGGCGCCTCCAAGTTTCGACTCTGATGACTTCGGCAAGGCAGAGGCCGAGCCTCCCTTCAACCACCTCTAAACTTCGACCAAGAAGGCTCCAACGCAACTTTAGCATAACAAAGTTCAAGCTATGGGTTCAGTGCCCCCCAAAACATTTGACTCATCACAACAAAAAATTAACAAAACTCATGATGAGGTATGTGGTGGCAACTTTTGGTCGATTTCATTACGAAGTGCTGAGGTGTGACTGAGAGCTTCGGGCACGATAAATAATTCTGAACAAAATGAAGTTCCGCACGCCCAAACTTCGGCTGTGGCAGCTTTGGCGAGGCAGAATTTTAGCTGTGTATCCAGCGCCTCTAAACTTCAGCCGTGCAAGCTCTGGCACAGCAGGTCCAACCTTATTTGGTACAAGCTCCGCCGCATTTGATCGGCTCTCAGCTTCGGGCTTTTCAATCCCGATGAGCTCCAACAGCCTCTAAACTTCAACTCCGCTGCCCCAGTTTGGCATAAATTCCTACCGCTCCCGACTTCGGCTGTCTATTAGCTCAGTAAGCCCGCAATCCCTGCAAAATGTGAATTACTAAATATGAAATGGCATGCTACATGTTATCAAATAAATTTTTTTTGACAAATGTCATATTACTGAGTAAATCAATTTTGTAAAATACCCAAAATTCTGATGGTCACAATCCGGCTTGCTGGTTAGGCTTATTTTGAGAATATTTAACACATTACATTTACTCTCTCAGTGCCTAATCCCATATTAGCCTAATGAATTGATAATTAAACCAATTCCCTCATCAGCCTAGCTGTCATTTTATCTGGGAGTTGACAACTTTTAAAAATTGTAATTATGTGAACTTGTAACTCGTTGCAATTCATTATATTAGATTATATGCATATGTCAAAACTTTGACCCTACTGTATATGGCATACTGTTCCCACTTATTGGCCCTCCATTTGCGCAAAATTCATGAGTAATGATAAAGAAAATTGTTGTGAATTCATGTTGTGATCCTATTAACTACGTCAGTTCAACTGGGTAGAGCTACTATACTTATTTGATTTACACATTATTCAAAACAAATGCACTATAGAAATGGATCAAGCAAGAGCAAGTGGAACTCTTCGAATCTCCATATCAACACGGGTAATAATCTCATCAAGTGAAGATTTATCTCACCGAATTTAACCAATTTGTCACTCATACGCCCATCTAATTCCAATAGACTCTCTTCAATGGGCAACCAAAAGTTATCAAAGCTTGGTTTGTTCAATTAATTTGGCATAACCCAAGCACCATTCATACTTGATTCATCCAATGCGCATATCTACTGTGACTCACAATTTTCATTATTTACAAGAATTATGTGGGAAAATCCCCATTTCTTTGTCTAGTTGAATTTCAGATTCATGGAGGTATAAAATTTTCCATGAAGGAAGATGAATAGAGCGCTCTTCATAGGCCAAAGGAAGCAAACATTTGGCCATCTCTAAGATGGTGGGAGAAGCACTCGCTTTCTCTTCGAAGGCCGAAGTAAGCATCCGGCCACCCCAAGACGGAAGGTGAAATATTCCTTCCTCCTCCTTGATGGTTGAAGCAAGCATTTGCCCATCTTCAAGATGGTGGGAGAAGCACTCGCTTCCTCCTCGAAGGTCGAAGTAAGCATCCGACCACCCTAAGACAGACGGTGAAACATTCATTCCTTCTCTTCAAAGGCCTAAGTAAGCATCCAATCGCCTCCAAGATAGAAGGTGAAGCATTCCTTCCTCTCCAATGCCCGAAGCAAACATCCAGCCATCTCCAAGATGGTGTGAGAAGCACTTGCCTCCTCTTCGATGGTCGAAGCAAGCATTTGGCCATCTCTAAGATGGTAGGAGAAGCATTCGTTTCCTCCTCGAAGGTCGAAGCAAGCATCCAGTCACCTTCAAGACTGAAGAAAAGCATTCACTTCCTCCTCGAAAGTCGAAGTAAGCATCCAACTTCCTCCAAGACAAAAGGTGAAGCATTCCTTCCTCTCCGATGATCGAAGAAAACATCCGAACTTCTCTAAGATGGTGGGAGAAGCACTCGCCTCCTCCTCGATGGCCGAAGCAAGCATTTGACCATCTCTAATATAGTAGGAGAAGCACTCGCTTCCTCCTTGAAGGTCAAAACAAGCATTCGGCCACCTTCAAGATGGAAGAAAAGCATTCACTTCCTCCTCGAAGGCCAAAGTAAGCATCCAACTACCTCCAAGATGGAAGGTGAAGCATTCCTTCCTCTCCGATGACCGAAGCAAACATCCGAACATCTCCAAGATGGTGGGAGAAGCACTCACCTCCTCCTCGATGGTCGAAGAAAGCATTTGGCCATCTCTAAGATCGTAGGAGAAGCACTCGCTTTCTCCTCGAAGGTCGAAGCAAGCATCTGGTCACTTTTAAGATGGAAGAAAAGCATTCGCTTCCTCCTCGAATGCCGAAGTAAGCATCCAACCGCCTCCAAGATGGAAGGTGAAGCATTCCTTCCTCTCCGACGATCGAAGCAAAAATTCGACAATCTCCAAGATGGTGGGAGAAGCACTCGCTTCCTCCTCGAAGGCCGAAGCAAGCATCCGACCACCTCCAAGATGAAAGGTGAAACATCCCTTCCTTCTCGAATATTGAAGCAAGCATTCGGCCAGTCCACCATTAAAGCCCGTGGCACACGATTTTTAACAAATCTTCCCGACACGAATCGTCAAAAGCCCTTATATCACTAAGGCACTAAAGCCCATTCTTCAAAGGCATCGAAGATTCTACATTGGCAAGGTAACAACGCCTTCATACCAATAAAGAACTAAAGCCTTTATCGTTAAGGCACCAAAGATGAAGAGCAAGATTAAAATATCCCCCCGAACTCAAGTATAATGATACATAAGGCCAAGCAGGCGATTTGCATTAAATCCCTTCGGCACACATTATGATAGGTAAGACCAACACGAGCGATTCCTCAAATCCCATTGGCAAGAATTATGATTAATAAGCCCGAAGTGCACGATTAGCATCAAATCCCCTTGGCAAGTATCATAGTATATGACTTCAGTGTGTGATTACTATACCCTCACGGCATTGCAAGATAACATAAATCCCTATTCTCAAAGGCACCGAGGTTTCTACATCGATAAAACATCAGCACCTTTACATCGTTCAAGCTCCAAAACCCTTTCTCTAAGACACCGAGGTTTCTACATTGATAAGGCATCAAAACCTTTACGTCGATCAAGCTCCAAAGCCCTTTTTATTAGACATGATGTATATCCTAGAGGCAATTAGGGAGATATGTCTTAATTAGTTATAATGTACAAACGGTTTCAGATTATTAATAATAATCGAGGAATCTTTGTTACTTATTTTTCTTTCTTATTTATGTATTTCGCTAGTATCATATATGTATAGTATTATGTATATGCACATTGATAAGACAAAGTCTGCGACTACTTCATAGTGTAAAAGTGCAAGGACATAGTGGGAGCTATGTGAAGTGAGAACTGCACATACGTGTTACTATGAATAGTCTAAATATCCCTAGTCATAGTTTCATTGAGACTGAACATCCATGGAGCGGATAGACTAACATGTGTAGGCTTACTCCTTAGATTAGATCCAAGCAGCCGATTTCACGAGATGAATGTGGTACCTTGAATTAACACATGAATGTATTCGGGTAATACATTGTAGACTGCTATAAGACAGACACTCGAAAATAACTATATCCATGTGTTGGTATCATGTCTTATTGCAGTAGCAGTACAAGTATCCTCAGATCTAAGATATCAGTTACCTTGTGTAGGAGTTGCTATACTTTGGGTCATACTTATTCATACCCTAGCGATCAGGATGATACGGGTGATTACGGGTATAGTGATGATCACATGTTGGTAAGCTATGTAGTCAAGATAGGATTCATCACTCCTGATATAGTGATATAATGGGAGATTTACCTTAGGGCTCCTTGTTGAAACGACACACTCATAAACCTCTGATCAGAGTATACGATTGATAGAATGAGTTTCTAGTCAATCTTGATACATAATGGCTAAGTGGTGTTCTTCATGAACAAGTCTAATTTCAGGATAGGTACGGCTATTACATGAGCTAACACTAGATGGTACTTAACCTGATGAAAGGAGTGTATTGTATTAGTTACTACTGCAGAATCAGATCAAGTCACAAGCACGTGACATTCTAAGTATCGAGAGATCATACGCCTTTAATAAAAAGCCCATTTGATCATCTAGATCTATCAGGTTCCATATCGATTTGGAACACTGAGGGTAAAGGTTCCCGGATGGGAAGCTAAGTTTAGGTTAACCTCTAGTGATTCTATACTTTGAGATCCTATGAGGTCACACACTTTGGGTCTTTATCGAATTAAGTAATGAACCATAGGCTGGGTCTATGTCGAAAATATAAGTAATCTAATCCGTTCGAAGAATTATTAATTAGTTAAACCGAATTAATAATTAATAGGAATAAAGAGCAAATAGGGAAAAATACATAGAGCGGAGCAAGGGAGTTTTCCCGTTACTAGTGAGCCCCAAAATGAACATGGGTTGTTCAAAGTGGGGCCTGCGTGGCTACCCCACGAGCTGAAAAGCTCAGGGGCCGCTAGCGAGTGGGGTAATCCCACACGTTAGCGGGCTGCAAGCGTGCAAGTGCTGCCCAAGGTAGCGCTTGCGCGGGTCGCAAGCTTGGGCTTGTGGTAATGCAAGGGAAGCCCACTAGGGTTTCCCTTGCATAACCCGTGCGGGTTAGCCCGTGGGTCACCTTGACCAGTGCGGCTAACAAGATAAAGATGGGATGGGATTTATCCCATCCCATTTAGTTATTGAGGAGGAGTCTAGCACTCCCCCTTTTCCCTATAAATAGACCTTCAGCTCCTCTCATTATTCACACATGAAAATAGTTTTAAGCTCAAATTTTCTCTTTGGTTTCGACTCCCTCTTCTTCTATTATTATGTGAGATCCTTCACGAATTTCTCCAAACAATTGAAGAATTATTTTGAAGGCACTATCTAAAGTGAGCCTTCTCAGTTTATTTTTGGGTTAGTCTTCGAGCAGTCTAGCAGCTGCTGTTTACTAATGGGTTATTTTCAAATGAGGTTTTGGTCGGTGAAGATCCGTGTGGATCAATAGTAGAGGCTCTCCTAGTTTGGAAGATCATTCTAATGAAGTGCTACCGAATTACTCAAAGGGAACACCGCTACAAAAAGAGAGAAAGCACACATCAACTGGTAATGCTCTAATCTTAGATGCTAGGTTTCTTTAATAAGCTTTATAAACCTAAAAACATCTATGAAATGTTTTAACTTAGATTATATCAATCATGGCATGCTTAGGAGATCTTATAGGTTAATTTTAAGTTTTGAAATTCCACATTGCTATCTTGCATGTTCAATAACTATCTTGATTAACCACCAGTGGTATCAGAGCCTACCTTATTCTATGCATGATTGACTATAATATGTTAAAATGTGATTTTTTATGAATTGATTAAAGTATGCTATGCATGACTTAGGTTTCAATTCCTGTTACAGAAAATGATGTGATAACTAGATTAAGGTTTTGCTCAAACTTAGTCTAGGTGATTATCATATAAATTAGCAATGTTTTACCACACATGTAAATGCTTTAATCTAGGGTCATCCCGTACTTCACCCAATTAAAGAACAAAATCTTTAAATCATAGTTTTCTGTGGTACAACGAATCGAAATGCCCGTGGTTATTTTAGCAAGGATTGGACTTGGCTGCTCATTCACTTTAAGGGGGCCTCTCCTACTTGGAAATCTCCATCGGTATTAGGCTCAAGTGTACCCAAGGAATTTTTATGATTCATTTGATTTCTAGTATGAGAATTCCGCATATGGTTTTACAAACGTGGTTTAAGTTGTTAAAATAGAACTTATTGACATAGGTGCAAGAACTTAAACTGGGACTTTGTTTATTTTACATGCTATATGGAGTCTTGGCATAATGGAATGGTTATGATATACCCATCCAGAGCATGTTCCCTTAGAGTTAATAATTCCTAATAGCCCAGAATTATTATTTCATAATCATATCAATCGTATAAGACCTAGATTAGGGCGAGACCAGCTACACCAATAAAATCCCCACAATAATATTAAGGCAGCATATTGTCTTCCCATCATAAGTCGTGATACGAACCTTATTAACGGATGTAAGTACATGTTAAACATGCCTTCTCTTAACATGTGTTTGGTCATGAGACTAGATGGGGTTAATGCCTTAACCAAGGATGGTTAGTTATCCATATTATTGGAGCTAATGCCAAATTGGAGACACATTTGAGGAGTTATACAATTGGGTATGCACGTCTCGAGAAAGAGAACTCAAATGGATTAGCAATTGCATGAGATGCAAATGGATGGGTTCCAACCATGGTTGTCTTGTTGTGGCTTGACCTACGATAGTGGTGGTCATGATGAGTGGTTATGGATGCTACCTACTAAGGTAAATTGGTTCGACTAAATTTTTCGAATTTAAATAGAAGGTGCTATTTAAATGTCGAGAAAATAGTAGGAATTATATGTTTAATTAAAGACCTTAAATTAAATGCCTGTACATATACTAATGCCTAAAAAAAATTCTATCTCATATCTAGGTTGAATAGTGAATCCGGACATAAACCTTTGGTCAATTCTTGATAACAAACTAGATGGTTCGAACTTTACTGATTGGTTCAGGGCAGTGAGGATAGTCCTCAAATTCGAAAGGATAGCTTATGTACTAGATGAGCCCCTACCTGATGAGCCTGATGGTGAAACTGATGCCAATGAATATGAGGCATGGGAGAAGCATAAAAAAGATCGTGAAGTAGTGGCATGTATAATGCTAGCAACCATGAATTCTGAGCTCCAAAAGCAGCATGAGAGCATGGATCTCGATACCAAGATTCTCCATTTTTGTGAACTCTTTTCAAATTAGGCCAGGTCTGAGAGATTTGATACATCAAAGCTCTTATTCGGATTGAAGATGCGGGCAGGAAATTTAGCACCACAACATACTCTTTTCAAATTAAGCTAGGTCTGAGAGATTTGATATGTCAAAAATCTTGTTCGGATAGAAGATGCAAGCAGGAACTTCAGCACCATAGCATACTCTTATACTATTGGGTTATATAGAGAATTTGACTTGACTGAGTTTTGTAATGGATCACGAATTATGTGTGGATCTGATTCTTGCTTCATTAATTGATATTTATTCACAATTTGTGATTAATTATTATATGAACAAGATCGATGCCACATTGCCCGAGTTGGCCAACATGCTAAAAACTGTAGAACCTAAGATTCGAAAGGATATAAAGGCTTTACTTATGGTTGAGAAAACCAAAGCTTCTAAGGGTGGGTCCCATGTTGGAAAGAGTTTAAGTGCTAAGAAGAAAATCCGTAAGAAGAAGAAAAGTAAGAAAGGAACTGCAAATGACAGCTTCCGATGTGGCAAAGACAGCCACTGGGAAGCCAAGTGAAGCTTCTACTTTAGGTATATTCGTGATAGAGAGTTTCTCTACAGTTCCCTATGAGTCTACTTAGGTATTAGATACTAGTTGTGTTACTCATATCTGTACTTCTATGCAGGGATTGTGAAATAGTAGGAGGCTCACAAAGAGGGAAATGGACCTAAGAGTTAGAAATAGAGCACGGGTTGCTGTAACAGTTGTAGAGACATATAACCTTCGTTTGCCTAGTGGCCTAGTTTTAGTTTTTAATAATTGCTATTATATTCTTGATGTTACTAAGAATATTATTTCTGTTACATTTCAAGCAACAAAAGGATTTGAAATTTTGTTCTCTAATAATAAATGTCAAATTCAACGTGATAATATTCTTTATGTTTGTGGAATATCTATGGATGGTATTTATGTTCTAGATACTAAAATTGAAATTCTAAATATGAACATTGTTAATAAATCAAGATTAGATAATGAGAAAATCTCATACTTATGGCATTGTTGTCTAGGCTACATAAACGAGACTCGGTTAACCAAGTTACACAAATGTGGAGACTTGGGCCTAATGGAATGGGAATTCTATGGTGCGTGCGAACCTTGTTTAAAGGGTAAGATGACTAAGAAATCTTTCAAAGGAAAGGGACAACGCGCCACTAGTATTTTGGAAATAATACACTCTGATGTATGTGGTCCAATGAGTGTTAAGACACATGAGGGTTTCGTCTACTTCATAACCTATCAACAATTATTCTCGATATGGTTATTTGTAACTTATGAGGCATAAGTCTGATAGTTTTTATAAATTTAAAGAGTTCAAAATCGAAGTAGAGATACAGCTTGGGAAAAGTATCAAGACCCTTTGATCTAATCAAGGTTATGAATACTTAAGCCAAGAGTTTTAGGATTATTTAAGGGATAATGGTATTTTATCCCAACGGACACCTCCTTATACACCCCAACATAATGGAGTGTCAGAAAGGAGGAATCGAACCTTACTCGATATGGTTTAGTCCATGATGAGCCAAGCGAACTCAACAAATCCTTTTGGGGTTATGCACTTGAGAGTGCACTTCATATTCTAAACAGAGATCCCTCTAAATCAGTTGATCAAACTCCATACAAGCTATTGTATGGTAAGAAACCCGCTCTTTCTCACCTGAGAGTTTGAGGATGTCTTGCTTATGTAAAGAGGACAAGTTGAGATAAGCTAGGTGCTAAGTCTGACATGTGTCTATTTGTAGGTTACCCTAAGGAGACTATAAAGTATACCTTCTTTTATCCAAAGAAACAAAAGTCCTTATTTTCAAAAATGCTCAATTCCTCGAGAAGGAGTATATACTTGCGAAAGCTAGTGGGAGCAATCTTGAGCTGTGCACTCAAGAAGATCAAATAGACAATCAATTGATTATACTAACACCTGTTACACAAGAGAGTGTACGCATGAAACAACCTATTATAACACCGACATTGCGTAGCTAAGGTCGGGCTCCAATCGCTCCTAAGCAATACAAGTTTTTCATCATAAACGATAAACATCTCTTCCTTATAGAAGGTGATGAGCCCAGGACTTACAAGGAGGCAATGGAAGGCTCAGAATTCGATAAATGGCTTTTAGCTATGAGACCAGAGATAGACTCCATGTATGAAAATCAAGTCTAGAGCTTGATTGATGCTCCAAGTGGGATTAGGCCCATAGGATGCAAGCGGGTTTTCAAGAAGAAAATTGACATGGATGGTAACATAGTTACCTATAAAGCAAGGCTGGTTGCAAAAGCGTACAATAAAAAAGAAGTCATTGACTATGATGAGAACTTTTCACTGGTGGCCATGCTGAAGTCTATCAGGATACTTCTTCCCATTGTCGCTCATTATGATTATGAGATTTGGCAGATGGATGTGAAAATAAAATTCTTTAACCAGAATATGGACAGGGATGTGTTTATGACACAACTCGAGGGTTTTACATCCAAGGATGGCTCTAATGTATGCAAGTTGCAGAATTCCATTTATGGACTTAAGCAAGCATCATGGAGTTGGAATATTAGGTTTGATGAGATAATCCGAGAAATTGGTTTTGTGTCAAACGCTAATGAGCACTGTGTATATAAGAAGGCTGGTGGGAGTGCGATCATTTTCCTTGTATTATATGTCGATGACATATTACTAATAGTAAATGATATTCCTTTTCTTTAAACAGTTAAGTCATGGTTGTCAAAGAAGTTCTCCATGAAAGACCTTGGAGAAGCAGCTTTTATATTTGGTATAAAAATGTACCAAGATAGATCCAAAAGACTGCTAGGTCTTTCATAAAGTATAAACATAGACAAGGTTTTAGCTAGATTTAACCTTGAGCAGTCAAGAAAGGGTTATCTCCCAATGTCTCACAGGATTAACCTTTCTAAATCTGAGTGTCCGAGAACACAAGAGGAGAGCCTGCGCATGAATGGAACATGCCTCAATGATAGGTTCCATCATGTATGCTATGGTATGCACTGATAAGTGTATAATTAAACTTATTATCACATTAATTTTATACAATAAACACTATAGTTTTAGTCATTTTTATACTTCATATAAAAGATTTCACGTGGTATGTAGTTGTTTTTGATGCAAATGCAGATACTAGGTAAATCTTGGGAGTAAAATGAGCTAAAGTGGACTTCTATGAAAAAAGAGTGAAAAAGGTGCAAAAAGATGC
>CATIWQ010104012.1:0-13433 GCA_949673415.1 Euphorbia schlechtendalii
TGTATATATATATATATATATATATATATATATATATATATATATATATATATATATATATATATATTAAGTCTATTAGATTTTCCTAATGTGTAGCTTGCGTAGTATAAGAAAATTCATGCATAATGCATGTATATAATATTTTGAAGTTATCGAAGATCTGATATTGACCTATCAAAATTTTGTTAAATGAGATATGAAATATATAAGAAATAACAAAGCACATCACATGCTTGTTATCTTTAACTGAAATTGACTGATTCCCACTCTTCTTCTCTTTTCAGATCTTCTCACAATATCTCTAAAATTCCACTCTTTCTTTTCTTCTATGCTATATATATTAAGGCCACCAACAAACATTTATTCTTAACTTAAACTTATTTTTCTCGTGATTATATACTATTATTGATAACTAACAAAATTAAAATTAGTTTCTCTGTATTATTTTGTTGTGTTGTGTTGCAATGGTTTTATATCAAGTTTGTTTTAGTAATACCAATTTATTAGTTCAAAAGTAGTCAGTCACCTATATTTTAGACAAATTCGATTATAGGAAAAATTTATAACACGTATTATTGTTTAGTATGAATACATAGCAAAGACTAGTATGAATAAAATTGATCACTTCACGGCTGAAAATAAAACTAATTTACACCACTAGATCCCATAATATATAGTGCATAAAATTAGGTATTGTATTTCATGGTCACATATGCATGCATTCCAAAATTATTCAGGATTGGCCTAATGCATTTTTTACCCTTGAACTTGTTTAAAATGATCACTTGTCACCCTGACTTTTAAATATGTCCGATACTCATGAATTTGTTTTAAAATGTACCCGCTCCCCCTCTCTCATCACTTGTCAGTTTCTGGTTGATTTGACTTTCAAATATATCATTTTTCTTATTTTTTTCATCTCCAACCTAAAGCTGACATATGATATTGAGGAGCAAAGTAATGCATTTTAAATAATTTTAGGAACTATTTAACACATTAAAATGTTCAGGGTGACAAATAAGCATTTTGAACAAATTTAATGGTTGATAAATGCATTTAGTATTTAGGATTTATACGAGTAACATTTGGGACTGGAAGGTCTGTTGATGCATATTCAAATAAGTCAAGCTGTCAATAAATGTCCAAAATTAATTACATTTAAACACGAGTAATTATATCAAAATTTTCAGTTTAAAAGTCGGAAGAGTTTAAAGTATATGACAGTATTTTGTAGTTAAGTATATATTATCTTAACCAATTCTATAATTAAATATACAACGTATAATGCATTCTATTCAAACTGATTAATTGGTACGGTCTTCTTGTTTTTTGAAAATGGAATTTATTCTTTCATTACCCAAAAAAACAAAAAGAAATTCCCATGTCTTCAAGAAAATTAAATAAGATTATGATCCCAACAGGAACATGGAAGAAAGTAAATTACATTTATTGTAAATATATATTATACTCACTCCGTCTACTAAATATTGTCATTTTAACTAATTCACAGTTTTTAAGATAACCATTAACCAAATGAAGTGATTTACTAATTAACCATTTCATAAATATCCTATTCAATTTTCATGACTTTATTAATAAGTTCAATAAAAACAATTTGACATATAATCTTCTCTTGTTATTGGAGATTGGAGTATAATTATCTTAAACCTTGAACAAATTAATAGGGGTAAGAATAGAAAATTTGGAAAAAAAATATCTTGGAAATACAAAATGATAATAAAAGAGACAAAGAAATCCCTCTAAAACGACATATTTAATAGACGGAGGAGTATGTAAATATGCATCCCCTTTTCTTCAAGGGAACCTAGCCTTAAAAGTCAAATTTTGTTTAATAAATATATATCAGATCTTAAAAAATGGAATCCCTGTAATTAAATTAATTATACAACTAATTGATTGAGTAAATTAAGGTCTTTAAAGAAAACCTCAAAATCCAGGGAGATCAAAAGAACTCCAAACATTGTCGATCATAAAATTGGTCGGAATGTCAAGCTGATCATCGGCCGCGGCGATCAACGAATCAAATTCCTCCTGTTGCCACGTCACTTCATTATTCGACAAATTTGACGTTGTCGCTTCAGACCACAAAGCATCTTGTACCAACTCGTCTCCAAGCAAAGACTGCAATCCAAATTCATTCAATTCTTGATCTCCGGCGAAGGGAAATTCATCGACCAAATCGGAATCTTGGACGATCATATCGTCAGTACTAAGCGGCGGCCGGAAGTCCATCGCCGTCGTATCACTGTCGGAAGTCAAAGAATTGGTGGTCCCACTGACACTAACAAACTCTTCACTGTTGCCCGGCAGAAATGTGGGTTCTTGATTCAAGAAATTAGCAAAAACAACAGCAAGATCAATATCAGAACCGTTGTTACATCCACTCTCTTGAGATGAATCACCGGCGGTGGAATTGGGAGAATAATGAGAACGGTGATGGGTTGTAGCAGACTTAGCACGACGACTTTTACGACAGCCACCGCCGAGAGGAACATTCCTCAAGGAACCGCCTTTAGTCCAGTACCTCCGACAGGCCTTACAAAAATATCTGGGCTGAGACAAACTATAGTTATTGTAATAACAGAATTTGGTGTTGGAAGAAGAGCAACGAGGGCAATTGGGAGCAATTTCGAGATGGGGTTTCCATTTGCGGTCCATAATTTGAGAGGTTAACATGATGAATGAATTGGGAAAATTGAGTGAAATAATTAAGGATGAGAGAAGGAGGAGAAGCTGATGGTTAATAGTGGAAGAAGAGAATGTGTTTGTGTAGGAAATGGAGTGTCTCTGTTTGATATATAAACGTGGGCGGTTGCAAGCCGTTAGGACTTAGAAATTGTGGGTGGGGTGGGGTGCGCTATAAACTACGTCTCTATTTTTTGTATTTCTTCTTGGATTTTCTCTGCAACTTATTTTAAGTCAAAACCTATTTACTACTTGTAATTTGACTAATTTGAACCTCATTATGTTATTGATTCTTAGTTTGATGACTTTGATCTCAAATGTGATGAAAGATAAAATATCTATATTTTTAAAAAAAAAAAAAAGTAATTATAAAAAATTTACTATGTTTGTACATATATCATATATGTGGTTAGCTCGTTCAACCTCCATAGATGAAACAATATATCATATATGTAGTATATGAAACAATATATTGAATCATTAATAAAAGAAGTTATTGGGTAGAATTAAGTAGATATATATGGAAATGATAATAATAGAATATGAGAACTAGAATCGGATTTTGTATTAAAAATATCAACTAAAACCCGACCTATACCAATCTTTAATTACATTTTTCATACCAATTCTTTTGTAATATAGTATGACTCATTGTAATACAGTTTAGAAGTTCAATAATATAATATATTAAGAAACAAAAGTCCAAAACAATTATTAAATATAATAATGAATAAAAATAATTTTCTATCGATCGTGATTAAGTATTTATACAAAATCAAACTCGGTTCATAGAACTTCGTACTTTATTAGGTTTTGACTCGGATCAGACTTCCTAAAAAAACAAATGTCTAAGCCCGATTTACATGAAACTAAAAACCTAAGTAAATATAATTAAAATTTTAATGATATAATTTCTATTATTGCTTTATGGTGTAGTGAAAAAATTAGAAATTAGAAATTAGAAATTCAAGTAGAAAAAGTTATAATAAAATTCACGTATATACTTTTCACATAACAAATAAATAACAAAAACTGTAAACTTTGAACAATTTCCAACTCTAATCAGATTGTCGTAGTGTTGCCATCCTACTTTCAGAGCTTGTTTGGTTATTGGAATGGTTATTTAGTGGAATAGAAGAAAAACGAATTGAAATATTTACCTAGAACATGTTATCGGGATGAAATAACTATTTCTAACTATCATACAATTCATATAATAACTATTCCTCATGAGTTATATAATAGATAGGAATAACTATTTCATCCCGACAACGGGTTCTAAGCAAATACCCCACATTTTTTTCATATTTCACGAAATAGTCATTTCTTTAAACAAACAAGCTCTTAAGGTTGTTCTTTGATGACTCAAACTAGCAAGTTAAAAAAAATTATAAAAATTTGTTATTACTATATACAAATCTAATAAATAATGTATACCGACTCCTTATCTATTTTCTACCCTCATATTTTACGATAACAGTAATTTAGAAAAGAAAATCACGGATCAAAATTCATTTTTTTCGAATATCATTGTTACTATGTTTTATCCTAATTTCAAATGAGTTAAATTCAAGTCACTTTTATTTTTTTGCCGTATAATAAATTGAATTGAATTTAATCAAATGATTTTTGAAATATTGATTTCAAACACAAAATTACATATTCATTAGTGAGAAACTATATCATATGATAAACAAAACTTAATGGTGTCGGACATATTACAATGTTTTTAATTTATTGGAGGAAAAATGATTTGTTAATTCCAATAATTATTCACATAATTTTGAATGCAGACTTACCGAAGATTCAGATAAAATCAAAGTAACTGGTATATTTGAAACCTCCATGCAAATTGAAGCCAAATAAACTCTATTATGTCATAGATGTTTTTTATATATATTTTAAAATAATTTGTTTATTTTTATTTTCTATTTAAGTAGTCTTTATTTGTGTGATTATTGCTATGTTTGTAACCAACTTGTGGTTACGAGCTTTTATGATTATTTATATAGTTTTGTAACTCATTTATGTTCTTATTTAAAAAATACAATTGTAAAAGAAATAAAAATATCAAGTTTAATGAGACAGAAAGTGTAAAGAATTTGTTTTTGCAATTCATTTTGGTTTCGTTAACTTCCAAAAACTAATTGGATTTTATTAGTAACCAAAAATTTAAGGGTTCTGTGTGTTACCGAAAACACTCAAAAAAGTTTTTGTATGAGATACAAAAACATTAATTTATCTCAAAAATAATTCATTTTCTTTTCCAATTTGGTTTTCCTCTGTTTTATATTCAGAAACGTATTATTTTTCGCTTCTGCCCACCATCACTTAATCTTATAAACAACGAGGTAAAAGAATTGAATATATTTATACCATAAATTAAAGTACGATCATAAAAAATATTGGACAAATTTGCCTTTCTCGTTTTCAAATTATGAAACTATGCTGTTGAGATACATTTAATTAAAAAAATTTATTTGAAATAACTAAAAAAATTTGGAAATTGATTTTTCTTAACTAAATAATTTATATCAAAATATTCATGAACAAACCAATTTGTTTATCTTTAATAATTTACTTAATTTAGTTCAACTTTCCCAACTAATTAATACACTTTAATATGCACAAGTTTAACAAATTGTATAGTAAAATAAGTATCTCTATCTTTTTTTTGTAATAATTTAAATTTAGCGAGTTGACAATTTACTCACTGACGGACAACACGTAAAAATGCATAAATAAAGTACAAGAAATTGACTAATTGAGTTCAACTTGTTAAACTTGGAGTATCATTTCTAACTTTATGGACAATTAATTTATATAATTAATGAAATCGAACATATATAAATCATAAACTTATTTGTAACTTGTTTGTTAATTGAAAAAAAAATATTATCATAGTCCAGAAATTGAAATCGAATTAGTCAACATTAAATGTGGTATGGATGTAAATATGATCTTTACCAGTTTAGTGGGTGATCATGCTTTATATTTATAGCTGTCTTCTTTTATATTGAACAATATTTGTAAGTGTTTGTTCAATATTGTTTTTTATTATTTCAAAAATAACAAGCTATTTGCATCAACAATGGTTATAAGCAACATTTAACATAATCAAGTTTTATTTGATCTGAAATATGACTACTTCATTAAAAATGGAATATTAATATAACAATCAGACATAATTTGAATGGTTTACTCAAAAAGTGAGTGGGGTGACCAGGGTCAGAATTCTGACACCTACGATTGCTCCTAAAAAAATAATCTAAAAACGGAATATTAATATATGAACAAAATCTGAAAAAATAGTAGACTGGTATGCTGGATAATCACCATGAAATATGATGATTAGTGAAATGAAAAATGTATTAATGGAATAACCATTCTTAGCTGAAATAAAATGATTTGTATTCAACCTCATGTAGTAGTTATTTTACAAGCGAGTATTCATTTTCTTTCATATAAACAAATTGTAGTGTTGAAATAGAAATAGACTATTAGTTTTTATCTATCAAAATTTCTTGGAATAGTCATTATCCAATGAAAACGATGATTAAAATCTAAATTAAAAAACTACTGAAGTACATTATTTTATGTTTTTTTTACAAAAATAGTTGAAACATTTAGAAATTCTTTTTATGTTGTTTTTTAGGCATCTAGTGAAAATTGAATTCAATAAATTTTAATGTGCACATAAAAATGACATAATTGAACTAGATAGTGCATGTTTCACAAGTGAGTATTTATCGTCTTTCAAATAAACTAGGCGATTAGTTTTTATCTATCAAAATTTCATGAAATAGTCATTATCCAATGAAAACGATGATTAAAATCTAAACTAAACAACTACTAAAGTACAATATTTTATGTTTTTTTACAAAAACAGTTGAAATATTTAGAAATTCGTTTTATGTTGTTTTTTTATGCATGTAGTGAAAATTGAATTCAATAAATTTTAACGTGCACACAAAAATGACATAATTGAACTAGATAGCGCATGTTGAGAGTGATTTATTTTTATTTTTAAAAGAAAAAAGAATGTTGATGGCGATTTTTATGATGGGTTGGAGTTTGGTGTGGTGCACTCAACTGTAGAATAGGGGGATAGAACGTGGCTATATTACGTCACGTGGCATTTGTGTTAGATAGTGATTGAGGTTGATAAGTCAAAGCCTTCTTGTTAGTTGTCATTTGTGTTCCTACTTGTTATTTTACCTTCTTACCCCTTTCCCATTGTATTATACGTCTACGGCTCTACGCTACCATGAGTCCTTTCATTTTGGAATTCGCGTGATTAGTGAATATATTATGCCATATATCATGGCCTTTACTTTTTCCTTTTTTTCTTTTCCAAGCCATTTGCATTTCTATTTCCCTATTTTATTTTATTCATATATTAATATTGTTCATTTTATTATGGTATTTTATTGCAATTAAAAACAATTCCAATCACCATATTTGTCAAATAATTATAGGTATTAAATGTTTGTGCATCAAAATTATATAATAACTAAACTTTTATTTCAATTTCATCATTTTCATTTCACATTATAAGGTGGGCATAATGTATTACCTATTTTCAATAGCTCTTAGAATGTAGGGATAACTGTTTGGTTGTAGTTGTGTCCTCAAACACAAAATTCTATCATTGAATGTTGACAGAATTTTCTTAAATGTGTTTCACTTGAAATTTATATTTGAGAGTATTAGAGCTTTAAAGTTAATTGACTCTTTTTATTATATATTTACCGTTGTCTATAATGTGTTGCTCTTATATAACATAATCGGTTAAAATTATTTGTCAACAATGCAAAATATTCTATATAAGCCAGCCATTAAAACATTACATTATTCAATCATATATATGATAAAAAATACTTCATGTTTAATACATGTCATTTGAAATAATTTATTCTTAATATATTTTATTAAAATAAATCATTATACAAACCCCAATAATGTGATCTAGTGTTAGAGATTAATTCATCCTTAACCATTTACCAGAAATCAAACTCTGAGGATATGCATGTGGTAACCTTATATTTTGGGGTCAACTATCCCGTCCTTCGAGATACCTGTAAATTGGCGATTGAAGAGTAGTATGGATGTAAATATGGTTTAAAGGTGTCATCCACAACTGAGACCCGGACTACATTGTGTTGAAAACCAAATTTTTTTTTTTTGGAGAAATATAGTTTTTTGGAAGATGTTCGATTTCAAAACTCGAACCACTCACCCGTGTTTTGAAAGGTGTAACAATTGAGTTATACTCCATTAATATATTCTGCTACCAATTATGGTTAATTTAGGATTATTTACCAATTATTTATCCTAGTTTAGAAAAAAAAAATTGAATTAAAATTTTATAAACAATTCAGCCATATCATAAACTAAATAAAATAAAAATAGTGAATTTCTTTTTTGTTAAAAATGCAGATCAGAAGTTTATTTTTATAGCAAAGAATACCAAATTCCACGAATGTAAATCAATTCTAGAACAACTTTGAAATAATTATAAAAACACAATTTCCAAACAAAAAGATACGAGTACTTGATTTTGTATGAAAAACTGAAAATACAATGAAATTAAAATAGTGAAAATAAAGGAGTAGGGGCAGATAGGTAAAAAGGAAAAGTCACAATGGAAGTGGGAATGTATTGTATTTGCATGGCATGAATTGGGACTTAATACACTGCACTTTACTCCATCTTATTTTCCTAGGGATCACCAAACTCCAATTCATTATATTCAGTATAACGCGTGACCAGCATGTTGCGCTACACGTGCATGATACTCATACGTGGCACCTTCCCCGTCCGTTCAATTAATTGATCAAAATTTTTAATTTGAAATTCATGATTGACTCGTTAATATAAGATGGACTTGGTTTGCGGATGATTTTAGCTACACATCATTCCCATTCTTTGTTTTCGTTATTCGTTAATTAATCCCTTAATTTCGTGGTCAATTATTATTATTTTAATTATTGTAATTAATTTTCATGTGACATCGTCTACCCGTGATCATTTTTAATCATACTACACCTTGAATTGTACATTATTTAAGTGCTTCTTGCACTTTATAAACTATATTAAAAAATTAAAATTTCACTTCCGTATTAAAAATACTAAATTGAACTGTTGACTTGTACATGATCAAATGAGTTAAGAGTGGGGTCATTTGTATACATATGTGAAGAGCGTGACGAACAATAGTTAAAATCATTACCCATTTAATGTATATAAGTTTTAAATAATTAATATATTTATTATTAAGTTCAATTAAATTCAAGTTCATTAAGTTCAGTTAAGTTCAGTTAAGTTCAGTTCAGGTTCATTAAGTTAAGTTAAGTTCAGTTCAGTTCAATTCAGTTCAGTTCAATTCAGGTTTCAGAAGTTGAAAAGAACAGGCCTTAATGTCAAATGAGTTAGATTACTAAAATGATTTTTTTATTTAATACTTTTTTTAAAATATTTAATTTTACGAAATCATTTTAATTAAAATGGCTCATGCTTTATTTAACAATGTCAAGGTATTTTTTTATCAATTTTATTAATTGTGGAGTTTGAACCTACAACCCTGAACATCTTGAATTTTCTAACAGATGATGTCACCAGACGAAAACCTAGTAGTTAATAGCTTATACTTCGCAATTCGCCTAATTCATATGAAATGTCAGGATTGACTTTGTTAAACTTGCATAACCCAAATATATATTTTTGTTAACTTTTTAAGGTTACGTGTTCGTAAGCATGTTATTCAAAAAATATATAAAAAAAAATCTTAATTTATTTAGTGAAATATTTCAAGATTTTAAAATATACATAATTTCCATTTTCAATCTATAACTAAAAAAACTCTTTTTTAAAGTTTAATAAATGAAAAACATGGAAATTGCATCAACATTTCTAAAATTTATATAAAAGACGACCACCACTATGCTTGAAGAACAATGAAAAATATACGAGGTGATAAGAGGCTATGTTTTTGGCATACGTCTCAGGTTCGAGTTATGGTTGAAGATTCGTTTCTGAACCAAGCACTTGCGATATGGTGATGGCCCGCCTCGAGGTACCTCCTGTTGTGAGCTCACACGTCGCAACATTCCGCCTCAATATTGAGACGGCGTCCACTAAGCTGGCAGAAGTCAAACAAGTAACCACCAACTCCCTAGAAATGTGGGATGGATAATTCCTCCTTGATTTTAGGGATCACAATCCCATTTGATATCCTCCAATTACCACGATTTGGAAAATCATCAGAAGCCTATAAATATCAGGAGACCAGCCACCATTCAAGGTTAATTACTTGACTACACTACATAGGTTAATTCTCAATACATTATTCACATAAACGAAGCTCTCCATATTCACTGACTTAGGCATCGGAGGCTTCTCGGGGACAAAGCCCCAATCCTTTTTAATCTCTTGTTGTATTGCAGGATTAATCTCGTACTATCAATTTTACCTTTCTGAAGTTCATGAACGCTCGGGATAAATCCATTTCTGGGAACTTTCAATGGTGCAGTGAGTGTGAACTAAATTTACTTGCTCAGGCAAGAATTTTGGTCCAAAACACAAACTTCAACGAAACTCCGAACAAATTCATTATTCATCAATGATGTATCATTGGCAATGATTTCATATCCTAGACAACAGAATAAATTGATTTCATTCGAGTTTCTACTTTTCTATTTTTTTTTATTTAACATATGTTTAAAGCTTGTCAATACGATGAAAATTTCATCACCGGTATTCTTTCATGACTAACGTCGTTACTTTGTTACAGGCCTATTTAGCAAAATCTTTACAATTTCAAATTGATGTTGCATAGCTATAAAGAAAAAGAACAAATCTCAATCTATGTATTCAACATGAGAAAGCATAGTTAAGAAAGTTAGCAATGCATCATTCGTTAAGCACGCTCAAAGAGAGAATTGATTTCTTTATAAAAATCACATGTGGGCTAATGAGTCCCGTGACATAATACCGCCAATCATGGGCGACGAGTCAAAATAAGACCTATCAACAGTTGTAAGAAATAGTCCTATGGCAGCATATCGCATAGCCGACGAGCCAAAGCGAACCTATTTAGACAGTTACATAGTCACATGATGGTAATTATATGGATATTATACTTGCCTCAATGAGTGTGTCGTAACGATGAAAGCTTACGAAAAGGCATGCAAAGCAAAAAGCACCTTCAACCTTAAAAGGCTTCAAACGGTTTAAGGGAGGGACTTCTGATAATTTAGGAAATAAATCCTAACTAGATGAGGATCCCGAAAATCTCTTCTCAAGATAAATATCGAATTACACATGACTTATATTACAGATAATATTAAATACAATCTTTATCCAACTAAAACTCCTAATCCTAAACTGTTTAGGACTTATTGAGGCCTGTATAAAGGTTCGAAACCTCAAAGGTATGAGATCGAATTCTTAATTCTTATTTTTCTCTGCCTCTTTCAATTCCTTTGTTAACTTAAGCATCGGAGAGGTTAAGCCGGTCACACGTCTAGCTCCTCTAACCTTGTTTTGTCTTGCAGATACACATTTCGGGCAAGGCAATACACAATTCAACTTCGAAGATCGGAGCATGGAACCAATGCATTGTGTATAATTCAAAATTTAAACATCATATCGGATCTACATGTCATTTCTGTATATCAAATGTCAGATTACTACACCAATACAAGGAGTCTTTTTGTTCAATATTGAGCTTAATGCATATACATAATTTGATTTTTGGCATCAGTTTAGGAGATCCAATTCTTTAAAATGGGACGGTATTGCATTTTCTCACATGTCTAGTTGAATATGATTGGAAAATCGTTTTCCAATAAAAATGATCAATATATAACATAATAAATATATAAGTTGTGTAGTCTCGAAGCAGATTTAGATAGTTAAGGAAAGAGCACAACAACATTTGAATGCATGTAGGTGCACCAATTTGTGACAAACATTTAAAGAAGAAAAATAAAAATTAGGTAAGTGGAACTTTCACATAATATATCATTATCAATAAACATTCCCAACACGTGGGAGATATAAGTCTCTTTCAAGCAAGTAGTTCTACATCTTAACTCTAACCCCTCCACATACCAATGCTATAACTGTGTTTCAAAATGTTTTACTTTTCTTAGTAGGATATGAGTAGACATGTTTTTCCTAAAAATTTTAACCTAAGCCTGGCCCAAACCTATACTTGGGAATTTCGGGCTCAGGTCGGGCTTGGGCCAGGTTTACAAAGTCATTCCCAAACCCTGTCTAAACTCATGGATATTTTTTTATTATAATAAATAGAAAAAATATAAAATATTAATATAATTGCATTATTTACTTTAAAATTTTTAATATTTAAAAACAGTTGCTATAATTAAGTATACAAATTTAATAGCATAAAATAAACAATCTTTAAATAATTATAAATTTAATGTATAAATATATAATAAATAAAATTATTCACAGGTCCGAATTTGGCAAGGTTTGGCTATTTATATAAAACCAAGTCCGACTCATAAATCTTCGGGCTTTGACGGGCTCGGGCCGGGCTTTTAGAAAAAAATGTCCAAACCCGACTTGTTGAAGAGGGCTCGGGCCGGGCGGGTAACCCGGCCCGCGAACAGGTCTAGATGTGAGAAACCATAGAAAATTGTTTTATATTGGTCAATTTTTTAAAAAGAGCAAGGTGCAGGTCGGGTGGCCGAAGATGAATCGGGGCCTAGGTGGGGATTAATAGGGGCCTATGCGAACTTAGACACTAGTTAGTAGGGTTTAGACACTAAGCTTAGCCATGTGATGACCCTCAAAATAACTTCTAGATGGGGATTTTTAAAAAAGTAGTATTGGCGTGGATAAGTTCGTAGTAATATTATAAATTTGCATCAAAGTCTGGGAAACCATCGAACCGCATTTGTAACACTGCATTTCACAATCCAAAAGATAAATGAGTTGCCCATTTATTCCAAGTCTTATCAATCAATTATTCCTCAAAAAAATAATTATATTCGAGCATATATTTGTAGTTGTATGCAAATGGTTTTGTCAATAAATCAAATAATTTGATTCGGTTAATATTTTGGTTTTTAAATTGGGCAAATTTTATAATTATGTTAAAAAGGTTTCAAAATTACAAAGTTTATGTTCTAATACAAAACTACCATTTCATATCAATATTAAACTTTCTCTTTACAATTAATACGTCCTATATAAAGACTGAATCACTCCAAAAACAACACGCGATCAACAGAGCCTCGTAACTTTTTCCTCAAATTCTCGATTTTCTCTCAAACAAAAAGTGCAGCAGATCTAGATTTCTTCAAGATCAAATCGCGATTTCATCAAATCTTCAACAATCAAGTGAGTTTCTGATCTCAAATAATTTGATTTCGAAGTTCAAACATATGTTTTAGTAGAAACCGAACTGAATTTTGATTTCTAAAACCTACATAATGGATCGACTTCCTATTGCTACCGATAATGGAATGAAAACTTGAAATTCATTGGTTACAAAGTTGCTGGCATCTTAATTTCGCAAACTTCTAGTTTTTTTGAATTCAAAAAATTCCTAGTTGAAAGCCTGAAAATAAATGAAGACACAGAAGATTTGAAGATAGAATTTCAAATTACAGATGGAGATTCTGCCATGGAAATCAACAGTGACATGTTCCTGCATTTTTTCATCTCCTACAAATCACAAAGCACATTAATGAACA
>CATIWQ010104019.1:0-19306 GCA_949673415.1 Euphorbia schlechtendalii
AATCCCATTAAAGAGTGGATATGGTTTGATCAACTTTAGCTTTCACTTGCATACCTTACAACTTTGCTTTGCTTTCTACTTATACTTTCTATTTCGAAGTTTATGATATGTCTATGTGTCATAATGCGTATTTCGTGCTAAGTATTTTATATTAATCAAGTTATATGCGTTGGAGTTAATTTTAAGAGTAGTTTCGGGGTTAACAATATCATGTATAATCACTGGATCTGTGATATAACGCTGTTTTGTGAGCCAACATTTTTGGAATGGTAACTTGCTAAATGTGGCTATGTGAGAGCGACCCGTACTAAGCATAGTATTGACGTTGTCCAGGTTTATATAATTGTCTTAATTCGTTTGCGCCAGGTTTAGAAAAGTTATTTCATGTGTTTCTCTATGGCGAAACATTGAACATCTGAATATTCGTAACATCTTTGTTGAACTTGCATGTTTTCTCTGCTATACTTGTTCATAGGGAAAATCTCTATATTTAGATTCTCTAGTCTTCCACATCTATACTTACTCTTTTTTCATTTGAATCTTCCTATCGAAAACCTTCAATCTATTTTTATTTTATTTATTCTATTTTCCCTTGTTGATCTTTAGACTTGGTTCCTTCCCTGTGGGTTCGATATCTTTTAAAACTACATCGAAACTGTATACTTGCAGTTATCATCATTTTTCTCTTTGATAAGAGGTACTAACAACACCTATATTTTACGTGAACATGTTTTTAGCACTATTATTGAGGATAAGCCTTTCGAAACGAGTGTAGCCAAATCTTGTAAACATGTTATTAAACTTATCAGTAGAAAAGTGGCGAACATAAACACATGAGTGAGTGATAATTTTTTATACCATGGATAAAACTAGTCACACAAATGGTCAACCTAATTTACTAAAAGCTATCATGGAGAGTTTGCAACAGATAAACATATGGCTAGAATCTTTGGAAACCGATTTGAGAAATAATCGAAATACAAAGGAAAGGAGAGAATAAGATGGCAAGAGGATGAGGAAGAGGAAAATAATGAAACATTGATGAGACCAAGGAGTAATACTAGTCGAATTCTACAATTTGACAACAACATGAATTCGATCAAAATGAAGATTCCAAGCTTTTCTAGAGAGGCTAATGTTGATGCTTACCTTGAATGGGAGAGGAAGATTGAGATGGAATTTTCTTGTCAAAATTTCTCCAATGATAAAAATGTAAAGCTTGCTACCCTTGAATTTTCCAGATTATGGACTAATACGGTGGCATGAGCTAGAGAAAAGTAGGAGGAGAAATGGAGAATTACCAATCCATTCATGGGAAGAAATGAAGAGGGTCATGAGAAAGATGTATGTTCCAACATACTACCATAGAGAATTACACCATCAATTACAATGATTGACCCAAGGATCATATATTGTAGTTGATTACGCCAAAGAGATGGAGTTGCTCATGATAAAAGTCAATATTAAGGAGGATGAAGACCAAACCATGGCTCGGTTTCTTAGAGGTCCAAACAAAGAGATTGCTGATGTAGTTGAATTGCAACCATTTTTTGATTTGAATGACATGATAAGTGTGGTAATCAAAGTTGAAAGACAACAAAAGAAGCGAAGATTCCCCATTCACAAAGCTGCCCAAAATCCCAACTCTCAATGGGGGTCCAAATAGCACACAAAGACTGATTCCAAGAAGCTTGATTGAAATTCAACTTTATAAGGTATGATCCCTGCTAAAGAAATACTTAAATTAAATGATAAAGCAACACCTAAAAAGCACACAAGGGATATCCAATGTTTAAATGTAAAGGACATGGACATTATGCTAATGAATGTGTCAATGAACTTGCCATGATAACTATGGGAGATGAAATAATGTTCAAAAGTGAAACTGAACTTGAAATGCCATCTTTAGAAGAGTATGAAGATGATGATGAATGTTTAGAGTATCCCGTGTAAGGGGAATCTTTAGTTGTTATGCATGCTTTACACATGTCTATTAAAGAAGGGCTTTATCAAAGAGAAAACATATTTCATACTCGTTGTTTGGTAAGTGGAATGATAGTTGATGAGGGTAGTTAAACTAATTGTGCTAGTACTAATTTAATTGATAAATTAGGACTAAACACAATTATTTACCCGCAACCTTATAGTCCGCAATTGCTAAATGATAGTGGTGAAGTGAAAGTCATGAAAAGGGTAAATATTACTTTTTCAGTTGGAAGTTATGTTGATGAGATTGCTTTTGATGTAATTTCCATGCAACCTAGTCATTTGTTGTTAGGGAGACCTTGGCAATTTGATAGACAATCTTTGCATTGTGGTTTGACCAATAGAATTTCACTTAAGCATAATGGTGTAAAACATACCCTTGTACCTTTGTCTCCTAAAGAAGTTTATGCGAATCAAGTTAAAGTACAACAATCTATAAAATTGGTTAGGCAAAGTGAGGCAAAGAAAAAGAACGAGAGAAAAGAGGCTATTAGTAAAAAGAAAAGTAATTTTGGCCTAATGGGGAGTGACTACATTGGGGAGGATGAGAGATATGCAGGAGAGAAAAGGTTAGTGAGTAATGAGATAAAAGGAGAGCTGAGTGTGGAGAGAGAAAATATAAATAAAATTTCTTTTTATTATAAAGAGAGGGAGATGAAAAGTGCACACTTAGAAACAAAGCAATTGTTTATTGCGGTTTCGTTCAAATTTCATGATTGAAACTAACTCGATTAATGATTTACCTAGTTTCTTCTCTAAGTTGTTGCAAGAGTTTAATAATGTCTTTCCTGAAGAAATACCACACGGATTACCACCAATTCATAGGATTGAACATCAAAATTATTTATTTCTTGAAGCTCAAATTCCAAATAGACCAGCATACCTAACTAATTCAGAGGAAATAAAGGAGTTATAGTGACAAGTTGATGAGTTTCTAGTTAAGGAATATGTTCGAGAGAGCTTAAATCCATGTGCTGTTCCCATGTTATTAGTTCCAAAGAAATATGCAATAATGCGAATGTGTGTTGATTGTCATGCCGTCAACAAAATAATAGTGAAGTATCACCATCCTATCCCTAGATTAGATGATATGCTTGAGGAACTTTGTGGATCTGTTTTGTTTACTAAAATTGATTTAAAAAGTGGCTATCATCAAATTAGGATGAAAGAAGGTGACTAATGGGAAACTACCTTTAAAATAAAATATGATTTATATGAATGGTTGGTGATTTCCCTTGGCTTAACTAATTCCCCTAGCACTTTTATGAGACTAATGAACCAGTTTTTGCGTGATTATCTTGCAAAATTTGTGGTTGTGTATTTTAATGATCTTTTGATATATAGCCAAAATATGGATGATCACACTAGGCATGTTTGGCTTACTTTGCAAAAATTACGTGAACATGAGTTATATGCTAATCTCAGAAATGCACTTTTTGCACTAATCGAGTCATCTTCTTAGGGTTTGTTGTTAGTTCACAAGGAGTTGAAGTTGATGATGAAAAGATAAAAGCCATTCAAGAGTATCCAACACCTAAATTACAAGTGAGGTAAGATCTTTTGATGGTTTAGCTAGCTTCTATAGATAGTTTGTTAAAGATTTTAGTGCCATTAATTCACCTCTTAATGAGATTATTGAAAAATCTATTGGATTTTGTTGGGGGAAAAGAACAAGAACATGCATTTAACACTTTGAAATATAAGCTCACTCCTACTCCTATTTTAAGATTACCTGATTTTAATAAAACTTTTGAAATTGAATGTGATGATTCTAGGATTGGTATTGGTGCTGTTTTGATATAGAAGAAGTAACTAATTGCATATTTTTGTGAAAAGTTAAGTGGAGCACATTTGACCTATTCCACCTACGATAAGGAATTATATTCCCTCATTAAAGCTCTTCAAGTTTGGGAACATTACCTGTTGCCAAAATAGTTTTTTATTCACACTGACCATCAATCTCTTAAGCATTTGAAAGAACAAGGTAAGTTGAATAAGTGGCATGGTAAGTTGGTTGAATTCCTTGAAACTTTTCCATATGTGATTTAATATAAGCAAGGAAAAGAGAACATTGTTGCGGATGCATTATCTTGGTGATTTGCATTAATTTCTATGCTTAGTTCTAACTTATTAGGATTTGAGCATTTAAAGGAGTTGTATGCAAATGATTCTGATTTTTGTGATATCTTTATGGCATGTGAGCATGGAGCTTTTAACAAGTTTTATTTGCATGATGGGTTTCTTTTTAGAGGAAAACAACTAAGCGTACCTATTTATTTAATGCGTGAATTGCTTGTTAGGGAATCACATTCTGGAGGATTGATGGGACATTTTGGTGTGCAAAAGATATAATTAGTGAACATTTTTATTATCCTAATATGCAAAAAATCTGTTGAGAAAGTGTGTGGTCAATGTTTTGCATGTAAACAAGATAAATATAAGTCTAAACCACATGGATTATATACTCCTTTACCTACACCTAAAGAACCCTGGATTGATCTATCTATGGACTTTGTCGTAGGTTTTCCCTAAGACAAAACAAGGTTAAGACAATGTTTTTGTTATTGTCTATAGATTTAGCAAAATGGCATTTCATTGCTTGCCATAAAACTGATAATGCAACAAACATAGCTGATTTGTTTTTCAAGGAAGTAGTCTGATTGCATGGTATACCTAGGACTATTATTTCTGATCAAGATTCCAAGTCACCTAATCATTTTTTGCATGTTTTATGGGGTAAATTGGGAACTAAATTGTTGTTTTCTACTACTTGTCATCCGTAAATTGATGGCCAAATAGAATTTGGGAATAGAACTTTGGGAACCATGCTTCATGCTATTGTTGGAAAGAACTTAAAAACTTGGGAATAATGTTTACCATTTGTTGAGTTTGCTTATAACCGTGTTATTCATTCTTCTAATGGTTATTCTCCTTTTGAGATTGTATATTTTTTCAATCCATTACTAGTTTTAGATTTGATGTCTCTACCTGTGAATAAATTGACAAATTTAGATGGGAAATCCAAGGCTAATTGGGTGAAAGCAATACATCTCAAAGCACATGAGCACATTGAGAAAAGAAATAGAATGTATGCAAAATAAGCCCATAAGTGGTGCAAGAAAATCACATTTGAACTAGGTGATTGGGTTTGGATTCATATGCACAAAGAGAGGTTTCCTAATCAGTGGAAATCAAAGCTTGATGCATGAGGAGACGGACCTTTCCAAGTTCTAGAATGGATCAATGACAATGCATTTAAAATTGATCCACTAAGTGAGTATGGTGTTAGTGCTATTTTCAATGTTTCTAATTTATCTCCATTTGATTATGATTCAGATTCGAGGACGAATCATTTTCAAGAGGGAGGGGATGATATGAGCACCACTAAGAGTATCAAGGAAGATGAGCTAACTTTACCACGATGCCCAATTACAAGGAAGAATGCCAAGGAGCTGAAACAGGCACTTCAAACATCGTCATAAAGAATGTTGAAGCAATGCAAGTTCATAATAAAATTGAAGAACGAGGAAATGACATGTGGAAAAATTGTCATATTGTACGAGACATTATTTCTTATTTTTCATTAGAAATTTGAGTATCATTAATAAATTTAGTTAAAACAAATAAGGTTTTGTGCCAGGATTAATAGGCCACATGGAAACAAAATAAGCTAAAATATGATAAATTAAGGTACCATAAAATCAGCCTAATTGATTTGGATCAATTTTGCTTATTTTTTTGTCCTTGATTATATTTTATTTAAGTCAGTCAATTGTCATTTATTTGTTTCCATAGGCTAGATATTTCTCTTTTAATTAGATAGGTTTATATCCTTATCTCTAAGGCTGTTGAGAAAGCCTATAAATAGGCTTGTAATTTCATATTCAAAACATCATCTAAATAATATTTTCTTTATTTTTTATGCAATTTCATTTCTTCTTTGAGAGCTTGGGAGATTATCTTGGTTCTTATTTTTGCATTAAGAATAGGGCTCAAAATAAGTTATTTGACTCTTATTCTTGCTACTTCTTCAATTAATCCATCATAAGCGTTCTAATTCACACATTGAATTAGGGTTCTTTAGATTGAGAGTTATAAGTCCTTTCTTAAAAGTTAGATATCCAAATTAAGGCATTTTAGTCTATAGTATGCTAGAATTCCGCATCATTGTGGGTTGACTCGGGGTGGAATGATCGCTTAGCGTCATCACCCTTCGTTTGTTAAGGAAGAGAAAATGGCTTTAGGTACTATGTCCTTGGCCGTTGGTTGGGTCCATTGTGCATGACGTACATTGCATGATAGATACATGTGGATTTTAAGGTGGGATGATTCCTGGGTTGATTTTATGGTAAGATAAGGACCATTATCCATCTTTACCATGTTGAAGGAAATTTTACTTTGAAATTTTACCTTCAAAGTATGTGAGGGAGATAAATTAACTTTTTAGAAAAAAGCTTAAATTTCAACTTTTTGAATTTTTACTTGATGTGGAAAAGTTAGAAATTAAACCTTTAATTTTATGTAAGTACAGAAGGTAATCAATTCAACTTTTGAATTTTTCACCAAGTGGGAAGTAAATAAGTCAATTTTTTTAACTTTTTACCACATGAAAGTAAAAAGTTTAGTTTTCTGAATTTTTTACATTGGAATTTAAATTTTTGAGTTTGATTGGTCACTTAAGGGTTAATTTATGCAAAGGAATTTTGAATGACAACGAAAATTATCAGTTTCGGGATACATTGGTGTGAAAAAATGAAAGTCGGGCCACTTCTAAGGGGTTGTTGTAGGCGTGTTTTTTAGGGATAAAAAAGGTAAATCAGGTTGAACCGATTCGGTTATGTAGAAACATATAAATAGGTAGAAATGGAGAAAAGTTTTTCTTTCCTCTTTCTCTTCTCCCTTTCCTTCTTCAAAAGTATTTCCACCATGTTTCACAAGCAACAAAAAGCTTGGAAACATACTTTGAGGGTATATTCTCTAGACCTGATTGAGGATTCTTTCAAGAAATTTTATCCCATCTCGACCACGTATTACCTTCAGAAGAAGGATGTTTATTTTGGGCTTAAGCCAAGACTGAAGGTCTCGATCGTCTCGTTACAAGAGGATCACGCTTCATGGATGAAGGTAAATCTTTTCTAAACGTTTTTGTCAATACAAAATTAATTTGTTTGAGCTTTGGTTAGAAAAAATGTCAAGGGAAGATGCTTTTGAATCTGTAAGTTTGAGCTATGATATGGAATTTTGATGTGTTTGATGCATGCAATTATGAAATTTGATGAATATGGAGAATTCTTGAAAAACGAAATCGAATTCGGAGTTGAAACTAGGGAGTTCTCATGATTTTAACTTATCGTGAGAACTCTCGGACATGGGAGGGAGTGTTGACATTTCCTCAGCATGTTGACGCTCCTAGTTACTACCGAGGCTCCCTAATGGGAGCCATGGCATCCCTAGGGAACAAGGAGGCCAATTTTTTGCATTTTTTTTGCAAATTTTTGAGCTTTTAAATGGATTTGTGATGCATTTTAACACCTTTGGAATAAAGGAAATTTCTTTTATCATGAATAAACACATGTAAAAGAATTATTTAGGGGGAAACTTTGGTAAAACTTATTTTTTCATGGAGAAAAATTGTAGAGTGAGCTTAACGGAAGGAAGATGATTTAACTAGGAGTCATATCAATAGAATAACACATAGAATTAAATCCAATGACATGTTTGATCATTTTTGCAATAGACTTAATATGAGAATATATGGAAATATGAGATATTTTTTGGTATAATTTATATCACATGCATATGAAATAAAGTAAGGATTATTACGAGAATCTATAGAAAATAGATTGATATAGGAGCAAAGAGATGGAATTAAATCTATGTGAATGTTTACAATAGAATTAATATGAGAATTTGTACTTAATGTCCCGTGTATGAAATAAAGTAGGGATTATTGTGAAAATCTATAAGAAATAGATTGACATAAGAGTGAAACGAGATGGAATTAAATCTAATGCGAATGTTTATAATGGACTTAACATGAGAATTTATAGTTTATATTACATGTGTATGAAATAAAGTAAGGATTATCATTGATAAGTGTATAATTACACTTATTATTATATTAATTTTATTCACTAAACACTATAGCTTTACTCCTTTTTGTGCTTCATATAAAAGATTTCACGTGGTATGTAGTTGTTTTGATGCAAATGCAGATACTAGGTAAACCTTCGGAGTAAAATGGTCTGAAGTGGAATTCTATGTAAAAAGAGTGAAAAAGGTGTGAAAAGATGCATGGAACTTAAAGATTTGGCTTAGGATCGAAGCTGTCAAAGATCGGTAAAGTTGCAAGAAGAATTCTGACGTAAAACACAATTCACGATCACTATAATCATTAGCGGTCCTGATTTGTATACTTCAGAATAGAAAGTTGCAAGATAAGTATTCACGGTCGTGACTTGTATATCACGGTCATGACTCCGATGGTTTTCTGGTAAAATCTTCTTAATTACCAACCTCTAGATAAGAGCGATCAACCGCTATCAATCGCCATCAACTACCAACTAGAAGACACCTATCAGAAGTTAACCAATTATGAAAAGGTACTTATCAATTGTTGATTAGATTAATGCTTCTCAACCAATCACAATGAAGTGATACAATCTTTCGCTAATGGACACAACTCTTCGTTTGGATAGACGTAACCCTTCAAACTCTATAAATAGGGTTCCAAACCTTACAACTTCATGCTGCATTAGAGTGCAATTATAGGGTTACGTATAGTGTGTGTAGATAGAGAATAAAATATCTAGTTTCGTTACTTTCATAAGTGTTAGCGAGAAAATGTTTAAGTGATTTGAATCCTTGGTTTGATCACTAGATTTCTCTATATATTCGAGCGATTTTTGTATAAGTGTACTTGCAAATCACTTATCAATAAAAGTTTTTGTTCTTCAACATTCGTTTGTTCGATATTCACAAAGAATAGCATCCTAGCGGAGGTTCAGTACGGGCCGAGACCGAATTCAAAGCAGATGCAGGAATTGTGGGAATTGACGACTCCCATTAAAGAGTGGATAATGCGTATTTCATGTTAAGTCTTTTATATTAATCAAGTTATATGCTTTGGAGTTAAATTTAAAATTAGTTTCGGGGTTAACGAGATTGTGTATAATCAATGGATCTATGATTTTAACGCTGTTTTGTGAGCCAACATTTTTGGAATGGTAACTTGCTAAATGTGGCTATGTGAGAGCGACCCGTACTAAGCATAGTAATATTGTTGTCCAGGTTTATATAATTATCTTGATTCTTTTGCGCTAGATTTAGAAAAGTCAATTCATGTGTTGCTCTGCGGTGAATAATTGAACATCTGAGTGTCTAGAACAGATTATGTTAAATTAGTCTAGTGACCGTAATAACTTTGTTGAACTTGCATGTTTTCTTTTCTATACTTATTTCGTAGGAAAATCCATACTTTTATCTCCTCTAATCTATCATACATTTATCTATCATCCATCATTCCAATCCTGCTAGATAAAAATACATCTATTTTATTTTCTTTATTCTGTTTTCCCTTGTTAATCTTTAGAGCTAGTCCTTCACTGTGGGATCGAAATCTTTTAAAACTCCATCGCAACTGTATACTTGCAGTTATCATCATTTTTCTATTTGATAAGTGGTACTGACAACACCTTTGCTTTATGTGAACAAGTTTTTGGCACCGGTGATATATAGCCAAATCTTGTGAACAAACTATTAAACTTATCAGTAGAATAGTGGCGAACAGAAGCAACCCTTCAAACTCTATAAATAGGGCTCCAATCCTCATCAATTTTATGCAATCAGATGGTGTATAGAGTGCCATCAGTGCGAGGAAGTATAGAATAAAGAGTTACATATAGTGTGTGTAGATAGATTCACTATGTTCTTAAGTGTTAGCAACAAAATGTTTAAGTGATTTGAATCCTTGTTTCGATCACTAAATTTCTCTATATTCTCGAGCGATTATTGTATAAGTGTCCTTGCAAATCACTTATCAATAAAAGTTTTGTTCTTCAATATTCGTATGTTTGATATTCGCAAAGAATAGCATCCTAGCAGAGGTTCTGTACGGGCTGAGACCGAATTCAAAGAAGACACAAGAATTGCGGTAATTGACGACTCCCAATAAAGAGTGGATAAGGTTTGGTCAACTTTAGCTTTCACTTGCATACCTTAAAACTTTGCTTTGCTTTCTACTTATACTTTCTATTTCGAAGTTTATGATATGTCTATGTGTCATAATGCGTATTCCGTGTTATGTCTTCTATGTTAATCAAGTTATATGCGTTGGAGTTAATTTTAAGAGTAGTTTTGAAGTTAACGATATCGTGTATTATCACTAAATCTGTGATATAAAGCTGTTTAGTATGCCAACATTTTTGGAATGGTAACTTGCTAAATGTGGCTATGTGAGAGCGACCCGTACTAAGCATAGTATTGATGTTGTCTAGGTTTATATAATTGTTTTATTTCATTTGATCTAGATTTAGAAAAGTTATTTCATGTGCTCTGCGACGAATCATTGAACATCTGAGTGTTTTGAACCGAGTTTGTTAGATTATTTTAGTGAGTCATAACATCTTTGTTAAAATTGCTTATTTTCTCTGCTATACTTGTTCGTAGTGAAAATCTCTATAATTAGAGTATCTAATCTTCCACATCTATATTTTCTCAACTTTTCATTCTAATCTTCCTATCCAAAAATCTCAATTGTTTTTTTTCTTATTTTAACTTTCCCTTATTTATCTTTAGACTTGGTTCCTTCCATATGGGTTCGATATCTTTTAAAACTACATCGCAACTGTATACTTGCAGTTCTCATCATTTTTCTTTGTGATAAGAGGCATTGACAGCACCTACATTTATTTGTGAACTTGTTTTTGGAACCATTAGTTATTAAACTTATCAATAGAAAAGTGGCGAACAACTTTTTGGCGCCATTGCTGGGGAAGGCGATAATGTTCTAAAGATATTTCCGGGAAAGTCGAGTAAGTTCTAAAGTTTAATTGTTGGAAATATGGTACGTTTTTATTTTTATTTTTATTTTGCTTTATTTTATTTATATATTTGTTTGTTGTTTTATTTCATTTTATTTTGATTAGAGTCAAAATGTTTGCTAACATGCATTGGGATAAGTTTTGTGGAGACTACATGATCGATAACTTAATTGATACATATATGTGTAGATGAAATATGTCAGGTTACATCTCTCAAAGACTCAGCTTTTGAATCCCTTGAAAATTTTGAATAATCCTCTGAAACTGAAAAATTAGTTAGAGAAGATGATCTATACCACCTTCTATAGATAAACCACCCTTAGTAGAATTGAAGCAATTACCCATTCATTTAAAGTATGCATTTTTAGGAAGCAACAATACTTTCCCCATTATAATTTCTAGTAAGTTATCTAGTCTGCATGAAGAAGCATTATTAGAGATAATAAAGGGTAGAATAAGAAGTATTGGTTGGAAAATTTCCGATATTAGAGGGATTAGCACTAATATATTAATAGCATTCTATTAATTTAGAGAATGAAAGCAAACCTAGAATAGAAAGGTAGAGAAGATTGGATCCTCACATGAAGGAAGTTGTTAAGAAGGAAATTATTAAGTTACTAGATGCAGGAATTATTTATCCAATTTCAGATAGTGAGTGGGTTAGTCCTGTTCAATGTGTTCTGAAAAAGGAGGCATTACTGTAGTTCAGAATGAAAAGGGTAACTTAGTTCCTACTAGGACAACAACTGAATGGAGAGTTTGCATAGACTACAGGAAATTAAATGCAGCCACTAGGAAAGACCATTTCCCTTTACCATTTATAGATAAAATGTTAGAAAGGATATCAGGTCATGCGTTTTACTACTTTCTAGATGTATTCTCTGATTATTTTCAAATTCACATTAAGCCAGATGACTAGGATAAAACCACTTTTACATGTCCGTTTGGTACATTTGCTTATAGAAGAATGCCTTTCATGTTATGCAATGCTCCAGCTACATTTCAAAGGTGTGTTTCGGCTATTTTTAGTAAGTATGTGGAGGATATTATGGAAGTTTTCATGGATGATTTCTCATTTTATGGAAATTCTTTTGAAGCATGTCTACAAAATTTAGATAAAGTACTTGCTAGATGTGAAGAAACTAATTTGGTTTTGAACTGGGAGAAATGTCATTTTATGGTTAATGAGGGTATAGTATTAGGTCATAAAATAGATGAAAAAGGAATTCACATAGATGTAGCGAAAACGAAATCATAGAGATATTACCTCCTCCCATAAATGTTAAGGGAACAAGATCATTTCTAGGCCATGCTAGATTCTACAGAAGGTTTATTAAGGATTTTTCAATTATAGCTAAACCTTTAACTAATTTATTAGTTAAAGATGTGAAGTTTGAATTCTCGGATGACTGTTTAAAAGCCTTCAAAACTTCCAAACAAGCATTGGTTTTGGCTCCCATTATAGTTAAACCAAACTGATCTCTGCCATTTGAATTGATGTGTGATGCTAGTGATATAGCTGTTGGTTGTGTTTTAGGTAAGAGGTACGAAAAGAATTTGCATACAATTTACTATGTGAGTCACACTATGTCTTTTGCACAATGCAACTACACAACCACTGAGAAAGAGATGTTAGAAGTCGTATATGCATGTGACAAGTTTAGATCGTATTTGATTTGTAACGCTCCCGGATCGGGAGTGTCACGGTAACAGTAACTATCAGAATTCACCATATTTCACATTAATACTTAAACAAATTCACTTTCGATATTCATATACGAAAACTCCAAAACCTTATAAATTCTTATAAATTACTAAGGGTAACAGTACCCCCCTTTATTGGCACCAATCTACCCGGACCCATTTTCTGCTCATTTACTAAGAGCAATAATCAAATTTATAAAATCTTATAAGTTCCAGTAAAAATTATCCAACATAAATCAACCCAAATTCAGTAATTAAGGAACATAATTCCGTAATTTTTACACAATAAATTCAATTAAACATGTTAAAATTAGCTTTCATACTTTCAGAAATTTCCAGATTTCGTGACCTGACTTCGCCTGCATTTTTCTTAATTAAGACAACTTTAAATCTAAAGGGTTTCTGCACAAAATACCTAGCCCTATGTCTCAGATTTTTGAAGCCATAAGAATCACAGAAATCCATTTAGTATAGCCCAAGTTATACTCAAAACACTAAACAATGTACAAAATGAAATTTTTCGAAAACAGTTTTCATGAATCAACTTCAAATAGAATTTTCATACCGAACGAAGCCGAATCTCACAAAAGTTTCTTCTGACCAAATAAAATTTAGCTTCTTATAATATCAATAGAATCAAGAATTACTCAAATCGAAATATTATAGCATGAGAAAACATTAAAACAAAACCAGAGGTACAATCTTAAAATTTCCATCAAAACTGAAAATTTTAAATTAGTGTACACAAACCTCTTTTAAGCTCTTCAATGGGTTTCTTCCACCTCTTTCCCTCTTCCACTACTAGTATTAGCTTCCTCTACAAAATCCACAATTAGTTTCTATCAAAATACTACTTGAATAAGCCTTATAATACCTTAAATATGCTTAATCTACCATGAATTCTACTAATTTTACTTCAATTATCTCAAAAATACTTACCTTAAGTTTGGGTTACTATTCATCTAAAACTTAACACCTAATTTCTTCCTTTTCTAACCTTGTTTTACATAAATTGATGATGATAGAAGGCTTAGAAATCGATTTCTAACAAGGATTCGAAGTCGAATCGAAGAAATCGCAAGTTTTTAAGGTTGGATGAATTTTTGTAAAGAAAATGAAGGAGAAGGAAGAAAAGAATATGAAGATGCAGAGGGTTTGTAAGAGGAGGAGTTAATTTATATAAAATATCTTAATGGATAAAATGCCATTAAGTCCCAGGTCAATTTATTTATTAACTATAACATCCTTTCTCGATTAATTTTAACCACTTTTTCGTATTTCAATTCCGTAAAAGAATAACATGCACATCTAATTATAAGCTTTCATAATAGCTTATATATTATTTCTTACATGAATTCTAATTATAAAATGTTTTGGTCTCAAGATGCATAGTTACGGGTCAAAGTTTGACCGGCGATCAAATTTCGCTCCGTTTGACTATTCCCGAACTTTAAGTTTTTTTTATCATTCCTTTATTATTGTAATAATATACCGATGTCAAAAAAATTTATAAATTTTGGGGTGTTATAATTCTCCCCCACTTAAGAATTTTCATCCCGAAAATTACCTGTGGTAAACAGTTGCGGATACTGAGTTCTCATTGCTTCCTCTGGTTCCCAAGTTGCTTTTTCAATCTTATGATTCCTCCATAAAACTTTCACCAATGGAATGGACTTGTTTCTCAGTGTTTTAACTTCCCTTGCCAAGATTTGAACTAGTTCTTCTTCATACGTCAAGTCAGGTTCAATGTTTGCCACATCCGGTGATAAAACGTGTGAAGGATCTGACCTATATCTTCTGAGCATAGAAACGTGGAACACATTGTGAATCTTATCAAGATTAGGTGGTAATGATAATCGATATGCCACTGGTCCAACTCTCTCAATCACTTCATAAGGGCCAATAAATCTCGGGCTGAATTTGCCTCTTTTCCCAAATCGTAGAACTTTCTTCCAAGGAGATACTTTGAGAAATACTTTATCTCCAACTTCATATGTAATGTCTTTTCTTTTCAAATCAGCATAAGATTTCTGTCTATCAAATGCAGCCTTCAGTCTTTCTTGAATAAGTTTCACTTTTTCCTTTATCTCCTCAATCAAATCCACACCCTTTATCTTGTTTTCTCTAAGCTCGATCCAACATAATGGAGTTCTAGATTTTCTTCCATATAGTGCTTCATATGGTGCCATTTTGATGCTTGACTGGTAACTGTTGTTATATGCAAATTCCATAAGTGGCAAGTACTTATCCCAACTTCCTTCAAATTCAATGGTACAGCTTCTCATCATATCTTCCAATACTTGAATTAATCTTTCAGATTGTTCATCAGTTTGAGGATGAAATGCAGTACTAAAATTCAATTTAGTACCTAGGGCTTCTTGTAACTTCTTCCAAAACCTCGAAGTGAATCTTGGATCCCGGTCAGAATTGATTGATAGAGGAACACCATGCAATTGTATTATCTCTTCTATATAAATCTGAGCCATCTTATCTAGCGAATAATCCATTCTGACTCGAAGAAAGTGTGCTGACTTCGTTAGTCTATCAACAACAACCCACACTGCATCATGTTTCTTCTGAGTAAGAGGTAAAGATGTCAAGAAGTCCATTGTAATTCTTTCCCATTTCCATTTTGGAATTACTATTGGTTGTAACAATCCAGATGGAACTTGATGTTCATCTTTCACCTATTGACAAGTCAAACATTAGCCAACATAATTGGTAATATCTTTCTTCATCCCACTCCACCAATAATGCCTCTTTAAGTCTTGATACATCTTATTTGCTCTCGGGTGCATCGTATAAGGACTATTGTGTGCCTCAGTCAAGATCTTTTTCCTTAACTCCACATTATTGGAAACACATAGCCTTCCTTTGAAGTATAAGTGTCCATCTTCCTGTATCAAGTAATTTCCTTCAATTCCAACTTGTGATCCTGCTCGAATGACTTTAAGTTCATCATCTTCATTTTGTGCTTCCTTGATGTGTTGTAGTAAGGTTGGTTGGACTTTCAATTCTGCAACTATGGCACCATCATCTGTAAAAGTCAATCTTATGTTCATAACCTTAAGCGCCATCATCGTCTTCCTGCTGAGAGCATCTGCTACAACATTAGCCTTTCCTGGGTGGTAATCAATAACGCAGTCATAATCTTTAATGAATTCCATCCACCATCATTGCCTCAAATTTAACTCCTTTTGTGTTGGAAAATATTTCAAGCTCTTGTGATCAGTGAAGATATAACACTTTTCTCCATAAAGATAATGTCGCCAAATTTTCAAAGCAAAGATGATTACAACCATTTCCAAATCATGAGTCGGGTAATTCTTTTCATGATTCTTTAATTGCCTCGAAGCATAGGCAATCACTTTCCCTTCTTGCATCAAAACACATCCAAGACCATTATGTGATGCGTCACTGTAGATGGTATAATCTTTCCCCAACTCTAGTTGTGCAAGTACAAGTGCTTCTGTCAACATAGTCTTTAACTTATTAAAAGCAGCTTGACATTTTTCATTCCACTAAAACTTTGCATTCTTCTGAAGTATTTTTGTCAATGGGGTAGCAATAACTGAAAATCCTTTTACGAATCCCCTGTAGTACCTTGCTAATACAAGAAAACTTCGAACTTCGGTAGGGTTCTTGAGTGGTTTCCATTCCATGATAGCTTCTATGTTTTTAGGATCCACTTTAATTCCTTCTTCTGAAATAATGTGTCCCAAGAAGGAAACTTCTTTAAGCCAAAATTCACACAATTACTAAACTTTGCATAAAGCTTATTGTCCCGCAACGTTTGGAAGACTATCCGAAGATGTTGATCATGTTCTTCTTTTGACTTAGAATACACCAAAATATGATCTATGAAAACCACTACAAACATGTCTAAATATGAGTAGAAGACACGGTTCATAAGCTCCATAAATGTTGTTGGTGCATTCGTAAGACCAAATGGCATCACCAAAAATTCATAGTGTCCATATCTGGTTCTAAATGCAGTTTTCGAAATGTCTTCTTCTTTCACTCTCATCTGATAGTATCCCAACCTCAAATCAATCTTGGAGAAGTATTTGGCCCCCTTAAGTTGATCAAATAATTCATCAATCCTCGGTAATGGATACTTGTTCTTCACAGTTACCTTATTTAGCTCCCGGTAATCAATACACAATCGGAGTGAACCGTCTTTCTTCTTTACAGACAACACTGGTGCACCACAAGGTGATACACTTGGACGTATGAATCCTTTGTCTGACAATTCTTGCAGTTGAATCTTCAACTCTTTAAGCTCGGCAGGTGCCATTCTATACGGTGCTTTAGATATTGCTGCTGTACCTGGTAACACGTTGATTGCAAATTCCACTTCTCTTTCTAGTGGTAAACCCGGTAACTCTTCTGAAAATACATCAGGAAATTCACAAACAGTAGGAATGTCATGTAGTTTTAATTCCTCCATTTTAGACTCAAGAGCAAAAATTAGGAAGGCTTGACATCCCTTCCTAATCATTCTTCTAGATTTAATAGAAGAAACAATGTTAGAGAGATAATCTGATCTCTCTCCAACGATGACAATTTCTTCTCCATCTGGAACTTGAAGAGACATCCTTTTGTTCTTGCCATATACCATAGCTCGATGCTCCGACAACCAATCCATTCCAAGAATGATATCATAATCTTGGAAAGGTAATTCGATCAAATTTGCTAGGAAAGTTCGGTTTTGAATCCTAATAGGACATTTCATATATACTTTGTTTACTATCACACTATGCCTTAAAGGATTTGTCACTTCAACATTTTCTCCTAGTTCTTCTACAAGTAACCCCTTTTCTTGAGCTAATGTAGAGCATATGTATGAATGAGTTGAACCTGGATCTATCAATGCATGAACATCGTTATCAAAGAATGAAAATTTACCAATGATGACTTCAGTAGAATCTCGGGTCTCTGGTCCTCAGATCACATAGCTTTGTTCTATCCCACCTGGCCTAGCACCTTGTTGTGCTCTTGGAGCCATATCATTTTCAGTAGTCATACTAGTACTTCCTCTTCCCCTACCATGACCACTTTGCACTGTAGGAAGAGGAGCTACAGTTGGTGTGGATGTACTTGTCTTCATCTGAGGATAATTTGCAATCAAATGTTCTCTTGAGCCACATCTGAAATAAGCTCTCCCTGTTCCCCGGTATGAAACCTTCCACATTGTGAACATTTTGGGGTTTCTCCTCTTCCTCTACTTGAAGGTACACTTAGCACTGATCCAGAACTTACAACTTGCCTCTGTGAAAATCCTCTGTAATAAGATTGTGTTTGCTCTGAAGCTCCCTTCTATTTCTTACTAGGTGGAGGTTGTGAACTTACTTGACCCTATGACCCTTTCTGGAAACCTGATCTTTTAGCCATTCTCGGTTGTGTACTCAAATTAATCTTCTCAATACCCATAGCAGCATCAATTAAATCAGTGAATACTCTAATCTTCTGTGCAAATAGATGTAATTTGATTTCATCATTCAATCCATCTTTGAACCTTTTGCACCGCTTTACTTCACTATCGACAATCTCATGAGCATATCTTTCCAACTTGGTAAACTGATATTCATATTCGAACACAGTCATTCTTCCTTGCCTCAAAGATAAGAACAATTTTTTCTGCTCATCCTTGAATTGTTCACTAACATATTTCTTCTCAAATTGTTCTTCAAAGAATGCCCAATTAATCTCTTCAGGTTACCTTTCCCTGATAATATTATCCCACCATCTTCTTGCTTGTTCCTTTAGCAGGCCTTGCACATGGTCCGTTCGCTCTTCTTCTGTGAAGTGAAGTCTGTCCATACACCATTTCGTATGATCAATCCAATATTCTGTAGTCGCAGGCTCAACTGCATCACCCTTGAAATCCTCCGCTGAAAGTTTCTTGATTCTTTCGAGAGGGGTTCGATTATCTCTCCGTTCATTTTGAGGTGCCATTGGAGGAATTTGAGGTATATTCCTCAGCACTTGAGTGATTACTTCAGTAGTCATATGTTGAAGTAAAGAAGCCTGTGCTGCAGTAGGCATCTCAGGTTGATTTTGCTGTGGTGGTATTTCACGCCTTTGTTCCTCCCCATCTCTAGCCCTACATAATGTACTCTCTACATCCTCTTCCACAATTACTCTCTGTTCATCAACCATCACCTATTCGTGAAAATTAGACCAAAGTGGATGAATAACTTATAATTCATATTTATTCCTAAATAGCATGTACAAGCTAATCCTAAAATCTCCTAAACCATGCTCTGATACCACCAAATGTAACGCCCCCGGATCGGGAGTGTCACGGTAACAGTAACTATCAGAATTCACCTTATTTCACATTAATACTTAAACAAATTCACTTTTGATATTCATATACGAAAACTCTAAAACCTTAATACATATAAATACCTACCAGTAGTTATAACTCCAGTTATTATCAAAATGCAAATCTCACTACTCACACTAACTAGTACATGCCATTATTTTACAAACCAAATATTACATAAAAATATGAAAATAATAGTAATCCACCTTGAGTCTTTTCCCTTTTTGTACACTTTAAGCTGATC
>CATIWQ010104021.1:0-36110 GCA_949673415.1 Euphorbia schlechtendalii
GTTTAAGTGATTCGAATCCTTGTTTCGATCACTAGATTTCTCTATATTCTCGAGTGATTGTTGTATAAGTGTACTTGCAAATCACTTATCAATAAAAGTTTTCGTTCTTCAATATTCGTTTGTTCGATATTCGCAAAGAATAGCATTATAACGGAGGTTTTGTACGGGTCGAGACCGAATTCAAAGCAGATGCAGGAATTGCGGGAATTGATGACTCCCATTAAAGAGTGGATATGGTTTGATCAACTTTAGCTTTCACTTGCATACCTTATAACTTTGCTTTGCTTTCTACTTATACTTTCTATTTCAAAGTTTATGATATGTCTATGTGTCATAATGCGTATTTCGTGATAAGTCTTTTATGTTAATCAAGTTATATGCGTTGGAGTTAATTTTAAGAGTAGTTTCGGGGTTAACAATATTGTGTATAATCACTGGATCTATGATATAACGCTGTTTAGTGAGCTAACATTTTTTGAATGGTAACTTGCTAAATATGGCTATGTGAGAGCGACCCGTACTAAGCATAGTATTGACGTTGTCCAGGTTTATATATTCGTCTTAATTCATTTGAGCTAGGTTTAGAAAAGTCATTTCATGTGTTGCTATGCGGTGAATAATTGAACATTTGGGTATTTAGAACCGAGTCTGTTAGATTAGTTTAGTGAACCGTAACATCTTTGTTAAACTTGCATGCTTTCTCTACTATCCTTATTTCGTAGGGAAAATCTATATATTTAGGTTCTCTAATCTTTCATACCTATATTTACTCATTTCTCATTCTAATCCTTCTTTCCTAACCTTTACTTTATTATATTTTATTTTCTTTATTTTATCTTCCTTGTCGATCTTTAGAACTAGTCCTTCCCTGTGAGATTGATATCTTTTAAAACTACACCGTAACTATATACTTGCAGTTATCATTATTTTTTTATTTGATAAGAGTTACTGACAACACCTGAAAAAGTTTTTGGCACCATTGATATATAGCCGAATCTTGTGAACAAATTATTAAACTTATCAGTAGAAAAGTGGACAACAATACGGTTTGATCAACTTTAGCTTTCATTTGCATACCTTACAACTTTGCTTTACTTTCTACTTATACTTTCTATTTCGAAGTTTATGATATGTCTATGTGTCATAATGTGTATTCCGTGTTAAGTCTTTTACATTAATCAATTTAAATGCTTTTGAGTTAACTTTAAGAGTAGTTTCGGGGTTAACGAGATTGTGTATAATCACCGGATCTGTTATTATAACGCTGTTTAGTGAGCCAACATTATTGGAATGGTAACTTGCTGAATATGTCTATGTGAGAGCGACCCGTACTAAGCATGATAATATTGTTATCAAGGTTCATATAATCATCTAAATTCATTTGCATTAGATTTAGAAAAGTCATTTCATGTGTTGCTCTACTGTGAATAATTGAATATTTGAGTGTTAGAACCGAATCTGTTAAATTAATCTAGTGTATGTAATATCTTTGATGATTTTACTTGTTTTCTTTTCTATACTTGTTCGTAGGTAATATCTATATACTTTTTATCTTCTCTAATCTTTCATTTGTCTATCCATCCATCATTCCAATCCTCCAAAATAAATTACATTATTTTCTTTTGTTCCGTTCCTCTTGTTGATCTTTAGAACTGGTTCCTTCCCTGTGGGATCAATATCTTTTAAAACTACATCGTAACTATATACTTGCAGTGGTCACCATTTTTTCTATTTAGATAAGCGGTATTGACAACACCTATTCGTATTTTGAACTCTTATCTTATTGGTAGGAAAGTGGGAGACAAGGTTTTTTGGCTTCTTTATAAAATATAAATCCTCAGAGTCAGTAGAGTCAAAACCCTATGAATAGTCAGTTCTTTTGACATATATTCTATATGTCCTGCTGTTAATTGAGTATCCCAGAAAGATACCTTCATGAGCTTTTGGATCAAACTTACCTAGTTGCTCCTTGGTGTTAAGAATAAAGCACCTACAGCTAAATGATCTAAGATGAACAATCTTAGGTTTACGCCCTCGCTAAAGCTCAAAGGGAGTTTTCTCTAGAATTGGGCGAATTAAAACCTGATTCAAGATATAACAGGCTGTGTTAACAGCTTCTCCCCAAAGTACTTTTGTAAATTGTTATCACTAAACATGGATCGAGCCATTTTAACTATGATTTTGTTCTTCCTTTCTATAACCCCATTTTGTTGAGGCTATAGGGAGCATAAAAGTTGTGGTCAATATCATGTGATGAAAAGAATTCTTCAAAATTAAAATTCTCGAATTCATGTCCATGATCACTTCAGATTCTACTGATTTTAGTTTCTATTTTGTTCATTATCCGATTACTGAGTTTGACAAAAGATTCATATGTTTCATCTTTGCTACTCTACAAGACTACCCTAGTGAATCTTGTGAACTCATCCACAACCATCAATGCAAATCTCTTATAACCCATGCTCATAGGCTGAACTAGGCCAAAAAGATCTAGGTGGAGGAGCTACAATGATCTCTTAGTTACTACATGATTAATAGTCCTAAATTATTTCTTAACTTACTTACCTAGCTAGCAAGCTGAGCAAAGTTTATCCTTCTCGAAGTTAATACTAGGTAAACCCACAACTAGTTTCTTTTTAGGCAGAATGATCATATTTATATGGCCCAACCTTGTGTGCAAAATCCATGAATTATCCTCCTTAGATACAAGACAAACATTAGCTAAGCATGGGGATAAATTTATCATATATACATTATTGATTCTAGGAGCAAAGAGTATAGTTGAGTCAATCTTACAGTCAATAACTGAGCAACCTATTATGTCGAATGTAACCTTTTTGCCTTTGTCACAAAGTTAAGCTACACTAAGCAAGTTGAATTTGAGTCCCATGACCTGAGAAACCTCTTCGATTGACGGAGAGACACCAACATTGCCACAACCCACAATCTTGCCTTTTTAGTTATCTCTGAAATTGACACTTTCATTTCTTTTATGCTCCAATGTCATGAACTGACTTTCATGTCTCGTCATATACCTTGAGAATCTACTATCCATATACCACATTCTATTGGTTAATCAAGACAGTAATTGAACATGCATAGGTTGCAAGGTAGAAATTCAAAAACTTAAAATTAACTTGAGGATCTTTAAAGCATGCCATGATTGTTATAATCTAGGTTAAAAAGTTCCATAAATGCTTTTAGTTTTATAAAACATATAAAAAAAATCAAGAATCTAAAGATTAAAGTTTTACCAGTTAATGCTTACCCGTCGATTAATAGTAGTTGCTAGACTACTTCTAAATCAACCTGAAAATCCAAAATAGAAAACTCACTTAAAACTTTGAGCCTTCTAAAAGAACTCTTCAATTTGTTTGGAGAAACTTGTGGAGGATCTCGCACAACAAAAGAAGAGGATAGTACAAATCAGAAAGAAAACAAGCTCAAATATTTTTGGTGTGTGTGAATTAATGAGGCTTTGAAAGCCTATTTATAGGGAAAAATGGGGGAGTGTTATACTCCCCCTCTAACTCAAAATGGGATGGGATAAACCCATCCTATGTATAGCGGGTCAACCGCGCGGGTCATGGTGACCCGATGGGTTGACCCGCGTGCCACATGAGGGAAGCCCTACCAGGCTTCCCTCATATGCTGCAAGCTTGGACTTGCGCGCTTGCACCCCGCTAGTACACAGGGCAGCTACGCGAGCCCCACCTCTAACAACTCGTGTTCTTTTCGAGGCCCACTTGCAATGGGAAAATTCCCTTGCTCGATTTGACTATTTTTCCCTATCTTTTCATTATTCCTTTGAATTATTAATTTGGTTAAACAAATTAATAATTCCTCTCACTGATTTCACAACTTGTATTTTCAGTATAGACCCAGTCCATAGGTTCTTTACATGGTCTGATAAAGACCCAAAGTGTGTGACCTCATATGACCCAATGTATAGAGCTGTTAGAGGTTAACCTAAACTTGGCTTCCCTTCCGGGAACCTTTAGGCTCGGTGTTACAAACCGTTATGGAACTCGATAGCTCTAGACGACCAAATGGGCTTTCTAGCAAAGGCATATAATCTGACGATACTTGGAACATCATTTACATATGACTTGATCCGATTTTGAAGTAGTAACTAGTACAATACACTCCTTCCATCAGGTTAAGTCTAGTTTATTGAGCTCGGATTAAGTGTCAGCTCATGTAATAGTCATAGCTATCCTGGAATCAAACTTGTTCACGAAGAACACCACTCAGCGGTTTTGTATCTTGATTGACTAGAAACCTGTTCCATCAATCGTGTACTCTGATCAAAGGTTTATGAGTGTGTCACTTCAACAAGGGGCCCTAAGGTACATCTCTAGTATATTACGATATTAGGATTGATGGATCCCATCTTGACTACACAGCTTACCAACATCTGATCATCGTTATACCCGTAATCACCATTTCATCCTGATCGCCAGGGTATGAATAAGTATGACCCAAAGTAGAGCAACTCCTACATAAGGTAACCGATATCTCAGGTTTGAGGATACTCGTATTGCTACTACAATAAGATATGACACCAACACATGGATATAGTTATTTCCGAGTGTCTATCTTATAACGGTCTCCAATGTACTACCCAAATACATTCATGTGTTAACTCAAGGTACCACCTTCAGCTCGTGAGATCGGCCACTTGGAACTAATCCAAGGAGTAAGCCTACACATGCTAGTCTATTAGCTCCATTGATGTACAGTCTCAATGGAACTACGCTGGGGATATTTAGACTATTCAAAGTAACACGTATGTGCAGTTCTCACTCCACATAGCTTCCTCTATGTCCTTGCACTTTTACTCTATGAATTAGTCACAGATTTTGTTTCATCAATGCACACATACATATCCAAGTATATATGATACCAGTGAGATATAATTAAAAAGAAGAATTGATAAGTAACAAAATGCCTTTTATTATTATTAATAATTCAAAACTGTTTGTACATTATAGCTAATGAAGACATATCTCCCTAATTACCTCTAAGGCATACATCATGTCTAACAAATTCTAGAGTTATCATTAGATTTAAGGCTCACTTGAAAAATAGTCATGTTTTCTTAGGTACCCATGCTCTTGAGCTAGGTCCTCCCTTGTTAGCAGTGCTTAAGTTACTCCAGTAGTACTCATCATAATAACCATTTTATGCCTACAGAGAATTGTGGCATGTCCAGCTTTGCCAAAAAAAACCAGACATCATTTTTGCTTTGGGTTGGCTCGCTTTCTTCCTTTTAGAGGAATTCTTCCTCTTAGAATTACGAGTTTGGTTACTCGAAGTTTGACTGTTGGCTGGAGGAGGAAACTGTTTCTCCTTCAAAGTTGTTATCTCAACACTCAACTCATCTAATCGCTTAGTGAGCTTGCTGTTCTAACATTCATGAAACTCAGCTTTTTCTTAAAGATATCGGATATCAAGAGACAAGGAAGCAATGGTGTCTTTCTGGTCTTCACTTCTCCTCACTAGCTCCTTGATGTTTTTCCTAGACTTATTAGTTAGTTTCATAACCTCAAAGAGTACCTAGGTGAACTCTTCAATAGATAAAGGGATTTCAGGATGTACCTCAGTTTGAGAAGATTTCTCTGTGTTACGCTTAACTTCAGAGTCAACAGTGGATTGGTTACTCTTAGAAGTAGATGCTAAGCTTTCACCCCTTCGATCATCCATTGCCACTAAGCAGAGGTTAGTGAAATCTATTAATTCTTCATCAAACAAGGAAGATTCTTCAGAATTGCTCCAAGTGGAAGTAAGTGCCTCATTCTTCTTGGTGAACCTCTTCTTATATCTGTCCTTCTCGGTCTTTGGACAGGATGACTGGATATGGCCTTTTTCACCATAGCCAAAGCATTTGATGTCTTTGTTATGTTCCTTCTTAGGTCCTTCCTTAGCTCCATATTAGTGCTGAGTTGACTTATTTTTAGCATGAAACTTCTTCTTGTTAAACTTCCCATCCTTCTTCATGAAGCGTTTAAAAGGCCTAGTCAAAAGGTCCATTTGCTCATCAGAATCATAGTTGGTGGATTCGTTAAAGGAATCAGATTTCAGGATAATGGCTTTGCCCTCTCTCTCCTTACTTTTACTCCTTTTGGAATCATTGGTATATTTCCTCAGGGACATTTCTTGAGTTAGCAAGGTTCCTATCAGCTCATCATAGTTGTCGGTCTTTAGATCATGAGCCTCCTCAATCGCATTCTTCTTGGCATCCCACTCTAAAGTAAGAGTGCGGAGAATCTTCTTCACCATTTCTTCCTCTGTGAACTCCTTGCCTAATCTCTTCAATTCATTAATGATGTTAATAAACCTTAGTATTCATGGCCTGGATACCTTCATTAGCACCCATTTGGAATATCTCATACTCCATCAGCATGAGATTGATCTTCAAATCCTTAACCTTATCAATCCCCTCGTAGGTAATCTCTAGCTTCTTCCAAATTTCCTATTCTGTCTCACAGCTCGAGACCTTGTTGACTCTGTAAGATCTAGTGCATAGTGTAAGTAATGTATGGCTGCAGCATTCTCTTTGAGAAGCCTTAAGTCAGCCTCATCATAATCATTTGGATCAACTGGAACACGTTCCCCATTCCTAACTATAATAGGAATGTTAAGGTCAAACTCTATAGCGAGCCATGCTTGCATGAAGCTCACTCAACTTAGCTGAGTCTATATCTTTATAAACCATGTAATACTTAGCTGACTCGGCTTTTCATACTCTAAGCCATAACTTAACTAATCACACAGTACACTGAGTTATTTTCCCTTAAGCAAGCTCAAGTAAACTTAATTAATAAAGAGTCTACTTAGTACTTAATTAATTTCACTATCCTAGTTAGTTTTTTATTACTAAAACGTTTTAAGTACTGTGAAGTACAATTAACTTGGGTTCAATAAATAAATATGTTCCAAGGGAATACAATTATATAGTCCATCGAGGCTTGTCCATCACCCAAGTATACCTCCAAATTCTTATGCTTTTAGCTCAATAGTTTTACAAACAATCCAAGTTGTATACCCTAGTAGAGAGATGGCAATCCCAAAGTCCACCGCCACCAACCATAGCCACCTCCCCTATCCTTGTCATTCATCTACTCACATCCCCTCTCTTAACCATCAATCAACATTGCAACACCCTACCCCTCATCAGAACCCTATCCTCCAATCCGAAATTGCAAATATTTACTTTGAAAACTACCCTAACTCCCATGATACCTTGGCCTTGCATGTTATCTTTGCTAATTATGGTGTAACTAGACTGGTGTACATAGTTCGGAAGCGTAATTTTAAGAACCTAAACGTTGGTTTCGTAACACTCGATGGCTTGATTCCCCTCCATGAAGCCCTATACCGAGTGAATGCAATTACCATAGGTATTGTTCGTCTCCATGATTATAGAGAAAAGTATGATCAAAACTTAGATTACAAAGCTTCTTCCCATAAAAGCCACATCCCTACAAAATAGTCCCCCCAACACAAATTCTGTGAATCCCCTAGAGGCGATCTATCTTACCCTGAAGTGGTTTTGATGAAGGAGAAAACTTATGATGTGAAACTGGATAGTATGTTTGAATTGGCAGATTGGGCAGCGTTCTCTTGCACTGCAAAGGTCATGGACTTATCGTCTATTCCACAACTGCTTGATAGTGTTAAGAGACGTAATTTTGTTGCTAAGTTTATTGCACAGCTTGGGAGTAATTAGGTTCTCTTCTCGTTCGTTTCGAAAGATGCGTTGATAGTATTAATTGATAATGATTGGTTTTATCTCAATGATTTAATTTCTGAGGTTTCGAAATTTGATTTATGCTATGCTCCTTAAGAATATTTAGTTTACGTAGATTTCATGGGATTACCACCGGTAATGATTACGTTTCATTTGATTCGTCACTTAACTGGATTAGTTGGTAAGCTGGTTCACATTGACTTTGACTTTGATTCATTGAACAGGCTTGATGTGGTCTCCACCCTAGCCTCGGTCCCTCTTGGTTTTAAAAACCATGATTTTAACTTATGGTTTAGAGATTCACAATATCGTATCACAGTCAATTTTCATCAAGCAGTGGCATGTACAACCTATCCCACTAGCCTTACCTCGGTTATTTCATATTACTTGGATAACTCCTTGTCTACAGTAGACCACATTATTAGCATCGCCCCCTCTTTGTCTAACCATGGGAACTGTTTGGATGATGAATTGACAACAGCAAAGTAGCTATGGTGGCTGAAACGCAGCCGAGTAACACCATCTCCTTGAAATTGAATATCTACAACATGAACCAAATTTTTCTTTTCTCTCATAATGTCCCTTCTAATGAGAACAATCTGACATTTACAGTTGGTTCTAAGTTGGGTTTGTTTAAGGAAAAGCATAAGGGCGTCATTCTTAATACCATGGACTCGGTTTCAACGTCCTAAGGTCTGAGGTACTCCTGGGATTTTAAAATCTTCTATGTTTTTAAACTTCATTTGTTGGAATTTTCGAGGTGGATTATGTAACAGAGCCGAGCAAGTTTTTGTTCATTCAAATATTCAAAGACATAACGTACACATCTTGGTTATTGTTGAACAAAAGCAAGCTCTATTTTAGAAGAAGTTGTTCGATCCTTGTGGGGACGTAATAACCATGACAATCATTACTTGCCATAGCTAGGTCTTTCGAGAGGGTTTTTATTACCTTGGAACTCCGTGGCTGTTTAAGGTAATATTATTCAATCATCGGAGAGATGGGTGCTTCTCCACATCATGGGTTCATTGATAGATTACTATCTAATTGCTCTTTATGGCTCAACCATGGGAGATAAGAGTGCTATTATGTGGTAAGAATTGTTGCCAAATATTCGAGAATGTCGAAATTTACTAATTTGTGGAGATTTTAATGATTTGTTAGCCGCTTCGGAAAGATCGAGCGGGAGACCTTCAACGAGCATAGTCTCATTTCAAGACCCTGTTTTTGAAAGTGAACTACAAGACTTACCCTTTCATGGCTAGAATTACACATGGCACAATAGCATGTCTTACTCGCGAATAGACCATATTTTAGCTTCTTGTGAAATCTTGGACTTGTGGCCTTCCATGTCGATATCAACCTTGGACTCGGCACTATTGGACCACCTTGCTATATTATTCAAATCCCAAGCCTCTCCCTCATCGGATGCAAGGCCTTTTCATTCGATGAACTTATGGTGGCAAGACCCGTCTTTTCTACCATTTATTAAAGGCAAATGGGTTGCAATATGTGTTGAAAATGGCAGTAGAGATTTGTCGTAAAAACTCTGGCAGCTGGGCAAGGAAATAAGGCCTTGGAACGCATCGAATTACTAACTCCTTAAGAAAAAGGTTAGGGATCAAGAAGTGGTTGTCCTCAATCTCACTTCAAGCAAGGTTCAGGTGCCTCTCTCGCTTAAATCTTTGTCTATTCTTCATGCGGACAAGGATACACATAATCATCTTCGCAAAAATCTTGAGAGCCTTCGACATCAAGAATCAAGGGTCTCTTGGACTCTACTAGGCAACAATAACACTTCATTCATTAACCAATCATCCTTGGCTCACTAAGGGAATAATAGAATTTTGCAACTAGATTTGAATAGGGAGTCAATTACGGATATAAACGAGATCAATAGGGAGATTCAATCATATTATTAGAACCTTTTCACTACTGGCCCAGCAGTCCCTTTTTCTCTTTGACGACTACTCTTTGAAAGGGTTTCGAGGGAATAAAATACGAGTCTAGTTGCCCCCTTTATGGTTGATGAAGTTTAGAATTCCATTTGTGATTGTGGGATACAATGGATTCAAATTCTACTTTTATAGGCATTTTTAAGATGATATTAAACCCGAATTCATGCACCTAGTCAACGATTTCTTCGAAACCGCTAAGCTCCCTTGCTCCATTAAGACATCACTAATGGTGTTGATCCTGAAAACACTAGGAGCATCTTCTCTAAACAATTTCAGGATTATTGCACTAATCCATGGGGTTCATAAAATTGTTGCTAAAATTTTAGCAAATTGCCTTCAACCGATTCTCCCACATGTTATCTCCGAAAATCAATTCGCTCTTTTAAAAGGTTGAAGCATTCATGAGTGCTCACTTCTAGCCTTGAAAGTCATCAACAACATTCACTCTCGGTGTCAGTCTTGCTTGGTCCTAAAGCTTGACTTTCATAAGGTTTTTGACTGTGTTTCTTGGAACTAAATTGATGTGGTACTTTGTTCATATGGGCTTTTATAAAAACTGGATATCATGGTTATCCAACTATAGAAAGAAGTCGATGACATCTATCCTTGTGAAAGGTACCAAGCGAGCCAATTCATCTTGATAAGGGAGTTAGACAAGGGGAGTCTCTTTCACCTTTCGTTTTTGTTATGGTGGCGGAAGGGCTAAAACAATTGATTAACACTAGCATTCGGGAAGATCTTTTACTGGGTTTCATGAATGATTTTTTGCCTACGTACATTTCGTAGCTTTAGTTTGCGGAAGACACTCTCTGCTTTTTCCATAAGATTTGAACATCATTTTGAATTTTATGCAAATCGTGAAGTGTTTTGAGTTGATTTCCGGGCTACGCATCAATTACCATAAGAGTACACTCCTTAGTATTCATTGCTAGGAAAAATTTTTACAATCAAGTGTAGCTATGATGGGATGTCGAATTAAAAATTCCCAATCACTTATCTTGGTAGCCCTCTCTACATCAATCGTGTGTCGCTAGCTTCTTGGGACCCTTTAATTACAAAATTCAAGAAGGGGCTAACGAATTGGAAAGGTTGATACTTGTCATATGCAGGTCACTTATTTTTAATAAATTCGATGCTATCATCGCTCCCTATTTATATTTTGTCAATTTATAAGATGTCATCAGTCGTCAACGTAAAATTGACTAGATTAATGAGGAACTTTTTATAGCGTGCGGACTTTGATTCAAACGGCATATGTAGAGTGAGTTGGGAAGCTATTAATTTTCCAATTTTCCTTGGGGGTTTAAATGTTCGAGATTTTTCATTGATTAATTACAGCCTTCTATTGAAATGGATTTGGAAGATTAGGCAAACAAATCAAGACTCCCTTCGGTATTCTTTTTTTTATAGCAAGATACAATTTTGTTTCATGGGGGGACATTGAAAAAATGGACAGTGCATGTTTATCACCGATTTGGAAAAATATTGTATCATGTTACATTCAGAATCAAGCATTTTGGGACTTATTCGCCTCTAATTGCGGGGCTGTGATTTGGAATGGGATGGTGGCATCCTTTTGGCATGACAATTGGACTTAAACAGGTCATTGGAATTTCTTTTCCCAAACCTATATTCTATTTATAATCGGAAGAAGACTTTCGTTGAAGTAGACTGCATTTCGGTACTTGATGCTAATTACTTTTCATGTCTGTTTTGGAAGCGAAACTTGCAGATCTTGCTTCATGAATGCTGCAACCATCTGTGGTACTAGATCACTGCCTCTGTTCCAAGCCTTTTCCAGCATGACATGGCTGATTCTACTATTATAGTGGGGCAGCCTCGGTTTGGGACAGATTGCGACTCATTCCTTTAGAACATCGGATACCACAAATTATTCACAGTAGCCTCGTTCAACAATACCTTTACCGAACGTCTAATTGGCACCAACTATTGTTTGATTTTTCAATTATTTGGAGTGCATGCCTTCTCCCTAAAAAACGTTTTTTCTGTTGAACCCTTTTCCATGGTAAGATCTTGACATGAACGATCCTCATCTCACGGGGCTGCAATATAATTGAAGACGCAACATGCCCTTTTTGCACCGAAGTTGAGATGATTGATCACTTGTTGCTTTTATATCCATCGAGTCTACGCATTTGTCATGAGGTGCTAAATTGGTTAAGCAATCCTATGCCAATCCCGAGCACTCTTATTGGTTTTTTCCAAACTTGGTAAGCTTACTACGGCCAAGAAATGGATTTGATTTCAGATTATCCTTATGATTTATCATAACCTAGTCTTTATGGAAGAGATGAAATAAATTTGTTTTCAAATGTATGCTCAATTCGGATGACATCTTTCTCTCGAGTATTAATTTGTGTTGGTTCATCTTTCATTGTAATAGAGGTAGCTTATGTTTCTCAATCTTAGACTTATTTGTAAATTCTAGATTATTACTTTGTAACTAAGTTATCTTCTCACCTTGAGAATGGCAACCCAATTTTTCAATATTAATAAATGTTTGGCCCTGTTTGGTCGCTAGTCTTAAGGGGTTCCAACCTAGTTGGGATGCCCGATGTTAGTGGTCTACAACGGTCCTTTTCCCTTCAAAAATAAAATAAAAAGATTTAAACCCTAACATGGAAAAAGACCTGACCTAACATAAAAAAATATAAAATAACCTTTTCAACTAATGAAGTTCCATGAATACGTCAATTAAAGTAGAAGTGAGAGTGTTGAACCCAACTTAAAGATTTTCTACCGATCTAGAGTTAAAATTTTTGATGATGTAAATCAGAAGGACAACAATCTATAATTTAATAGAGTAGTTAGCTTTTAAATAGAGTTAATTAGGTTTAGCTAAGATTCGTTTATCTAATCTTGCTAACCTAAGTATCTTTGTGTTTTTAGCTAATGCTGGATGTTGAGTGAAGGTACTTAGCATGGTAAAATAAAAGTTAAAATGGGCTCTTAAATTCTTTACTAGTATGATGAGTGAATAAAGTTACACTATTATAACGCACTAGCTTTTAACCCTTGCTCTATTAGAATGAAATATTCCTAGTTCATGCTCTTCAGGTCTGAAATGTGATCTGACACTGAAATCATAAAGTAACAATTATGTGGTCCAAGGGAAAAGTTGTTAGTTTGGAATGTCGACATGTCAACACAAAGTCCAAGAATAACGGACTATGTGACCCCAATTCTGTAAGAGCTATGCAATTCTGCTACATCTAGTTTTCAAGCATATCAAAGAAAGCCACATAGTAGCGCACTCTCAATCTTGACAGATAATACCAACTTGAAGATCAAGACTTGGCGAGAAATCTTTTCAATGGTTTAATCTCGTACATCAACGATTAGAAATCTCTCTCACAATGTATTCAAATATGTCTCTAATGGAAAGAAGATTGAAGACCAGTGAGAAGATATATTTAAGAATAAACGATTTGAAGGACAAGTTTACAATGACTAGTTCAGTATTCATCTATAAATACAGACTGAAGGTACCAGTTCAAACTTGGTGAATACACCTAGAAATTCCTAATACACCTAGAAAACTCTATGCAAGCATACTCAACAAACAAAAAATTCCCAAAATTAGAAGAACTACTACAATTCCATACTCTGTTCTTTGCAAATTTAGCAAGATCAAACAAATTGTAATAGATTAAATTTTTGTAAGAAAAACAATGTTCTATAAGCTGTCTTTATTTTGTTTTTACATACTCTAAGTGATAACAATTTGAGAAGGATACTTAAACTATGTGAGGGTATAATAGCCTGAAAGGTACTCACTTGTAAGCTACATACTATGAAGGCTTCTCCGCCTAGTTAATTAAAGGAGGAATTGAATCATCGATTAAAGCTTAGAGAAGGAATCTAAGGACTGGAGGTAGGTAAAAGGCTGAACCAAGATAAATTGCACTGTTTGATTCTTCTAAAATTCTTATCTATTTACTTTTACGCATAAAGTATATAACTCAACACACATCATTTTATATTTTTGTTTTTTTATCCAAGTATTGCATTAGTTAGCCTTGATGAGTATTATTACTTAAAATAATCTATCAAACTGAGACTTAGCTTAGTTTGTGAGTTTGTTAACTTCCACTCTATTCATTGATAAATGGGAAACTAACGCAACTATTTCATGCTTTTTATGCTTATTTGTTGTTAAAACTATTAGGTTTTACCAAGATATTCATCATTTCAGGTCTCTGCCAGAGGAAAAGAGATCTTATGGTCTTGCTGAGGAAAAGATGATGTTTTACAAAAGAAATAAGAAGAAAAGATGCAATCAAGTGGGAGCTTAAGATAGGATAGATGTGACCATTTCTAGGAGAGAGAAGAACCCAAGTGGATGAAAGATGTTTTAGTATTTTACCAAACTTTACCGTATTTGGAAGGTTTATGTTACTGGGATAACATTTATATTATTTGTTTATATTAATATCTAGATATTTTAAGGGCAATTTGGTACACTTTTTTAGGCTGATTCCTTAGAGATGAGAGAATATATAAGCTTTACCTTCCTTTTTGGAAAGGCAACCACCATTAATTTTCTCTACCAAACAATATTTTTTCCATTAATGCAAAAGCTTTCAAGCTTGTTTTCTTCAATTAATTCTTTTATTATATTGATAATGAAGTATGAGTAGTTAGCCTAACAACTGATACTGCCCTAGCAGGTGGTCTAAGGAGATCTTCCATTAGCAATGTAATGTATGCTTTCTTATTTTCTTTAGTAAATTGTGTAAAAGAATGCTTTAATTTCTATCTTAAATCAAAGATCTAACTCTTGTATGGTAATGTTAGTATGGACCAAGAGGCAACCTAGCATTATGGAATACTTTCACACACTTGCTATGCATGAGATAGAGAGAAGATTGATTATATGCTAAGGGTTTTATTCTTATAAATGCTTAAGTGAACTAAATTCTTTATTATTGAATCTATCATGGACTAAGAGGTGAAATAGGTTTGTTAAAATTAGAAACTAAGTTAGCTTAAAAGAAAACTTAGGGAATTTAGGTTAAGATACCTTGGATTTGCTTAGCTTGTAAGAATTATGCATGTTTTCAATAGAAGATAGATTTAGATTGTCTAAGGGTACGTTGAGCTTGTGCCTTTTATGATTTTTCAAACCAAATCTTTACTTTGATGTTTTTAAATTCAAGTTGTTTTACCATCAATCATTAACAACCCAAAAAATAAGGAAACTAACACTTTTAGCCCTTCTCATCATGAAAAATCTTAACTTAACATAATTGCTCCTTAAGGGAATTTAACCCTTGTATTTTCCTGACTACAATAAGTACACTTTCTAGATATACCTTTTTGGCGCAACAAATTTTTAGCACCATTACCGAGGAGAAAATTTTGCTATGTTTAAATCTTAGATTATAAATTGGTGCTTTTAATATTGTATGTCTATAACCTTTCAGAAACAAGTATTTGGCAAGATCTCATTTGTGTATGCAAAGAGTTGATAAACTACAAGCCATCCCATTAAACTTTGAGATTGAAAGGGAGTGTAGAAAGATGAGTGGTGCAGCAAGAAGAGCTCGTGCAAGAGAAAGGATGGAAGAAGAAAGACTAGAATGTGAAAGTCTTGAGCTTGAGAGATTGAAATGTGAAAAATTAAAAAGAGAAAGGATAGAATACGAGTGACTTGAACAAGAAAGGCTAGCGTGTGAAAGACTCAAAAGAAGGAAACCTAGAAAGGGAGGACGAAATTCATCCCCCGCCAAGGAGGCCAGCACTGAGAACTTATTTGGAGTTCAACATTGACAAACACTCTTCTTCCATTATAATACCTCAAAAGGGAGACACTTTGTTTAAATTTAAGGCTTACATGGTCCATATGCTTTAAGTGGTAGTCTAATATGGAGGTCTTCCTGGAGAAGACCCAAACTCACACATTCAAGACTTTTTTGCTATGTGTTATACTTTCAAAACCAACAAAATGTCTCGGATTATGCCATAAGATTGAAGCTTATCCCATTCTCTCTAAAGGATAAAGCAAAGAAATGGATGAAGACCTTACCACCAAGATCCATTACTACACGAAATGACAATGCAAAGGCCTTCTTAACCAAATAATTTCTGCCAAAGTATGCTTTAAAACTAAGGAACGAGATCACAATATTTGTTGTATTTCTTGGTGAATCTGTATTAAAAGCATGAGAAAGATATAAAGAGATGTTAAAAAAAAGTTCCCAACCATGAAATCTCTGTGTGGAGTCAAGTTCAGAACTTCTACAATGGGCTCTCTAATTTCAACAAGAGAAAAATTGAGTTAGTAGCATATGGAAACCTTGAGGATTATCCCTCATAGAAGATCTTTGAGATGATTGAGAAGACTGTCAACATAGTCTTTAATTGGCATTCTTCTCATGAAGATATACCGAGAGCTTTAGAATCTAAAGCTGTAATAGAGCTTTAAAAACTTTTTTGAAAAGCTCGACTTTTCTAACAAAGAAGAACTTGTCAGCCATTACAAGCTCTCAACCAATCTGTTGAGAAATTTGTGGAAGAACCCACAAAATCAAAGATTGTGATATGGTACTCACTCAAGAGCAATGTGACTCTATGCAAGGAAATAAAAAAGGTGGAAACCCATTTCTAACACTTACAATTAGGAATGGTAACGGGCCGATCCGAACTGGTACCATCTTGACCCGATCCGGATCCTTTTGAATGTCCTAGATTAGAATCCGTCTTGGATCCATTGGAACTATAACTTTAGGATCTAGATCCCATGGATCTGGGTCCATAAACAGATCTAAAACAGATCCATGTAGTTAACATTTAATTCTTAGTATACTTGTACCTTTCACCTTGTTTCAAATAGTTTACATACTCATATAATAATATCATGCAATTCGACTTACGTGGATCTCAAATAATATAAACTATCCAATATTCCCAAGGTAAATAATAAATGTAAAATTAGTCTTTAATTAATCTTTAATTACGGGTCCGAGTCCAAATCCGGGTTTCATTGTAAAATCCAAACATGGATCTCAATGGATCTATAAAAATAAGATCCAGATCTTAAAAAATGGATCCAGATCCACGAATCCGGATAGGATCCAGAATCCGTTGCCATCCCTACTTACAATCCTTCTTAGAGGATCTACATAAATTTTCTTGGAAACCTCAATAGCAGGAGAATCAATCTTCATTCTAACCTCAACAACAACCATTTCTAACAACCTCAGCATAACCATTAAGAGTTTTGAGACTAGAATCAACAACACCACAACAATCAGCTAGGTTACTCTTCACATTCTCCCAAGAAATTTGAGTTAGATGAAATGAGGGAAATGATGACTCAATATATGAAAAAAAATCAAACTCATGGGAAGAGTTTGGAGATCCAAATTCATCAACTTACCCTGAAAGGAAAACGAGCTCTTCTTAGCAACACTAAAACTAATCCGAATGAGGAGTACAAAGTAATCTCCTTGAAAAATGGTAATATTATAGGTTCACCTAATCCTATGATTGTTGATGTTAGTGGAAATCTAGAAAGATTGAAGAAAAGGTGGAATAAAAGATACCAACGATGATATTACAGGCTGAAGAGCCATCAGAGAAGATCTTGTTCAAACCATAAGCTCATAAATGAAAGGAGAAGAAAGAAAAAACCTATGAACCATAACAAAAAGTAGTTTCAACTTATCAGCCCAAGATTCCATTTCCACAAATAACAAAGCAGTAAATATGGCCAAACACTTTGACAAGTTCTTGGAAATATTTAAGAAGTTGCATATCAACATCCCATTTGCAGAAGCTCTTGCTCTGATGCCAATGTAAATAAAATTTCTCAAAACACCTCTTGTTTAATAAAACAAAGCTAGAGAATGTAGTTATGGCAAAACTGAATAGATATTGCTCTTCTATCTTGCAAAGCACAAGACCTCTACATACCAAACTCAAAGATCTAGGGAGTTTCTCTATTCCTTTTTAATTGAAAATCTTGAAATTGCAAATGCTTTATGTGATCTCGAAGTTAGCATAAATCTCATGCTATATTATGTTTATCAAAAGGTAGGCTTAGGAGACCCCCAACCAACTAGGATATCAATACAACTTGCTTATAGAACCATTAAGTACCTTAGGGAAATTGTAGAAGATGTTCTTGTGTATGAAAGTTTATTCTTCTTGTTGATTTTATAATTATGAATATGGATGAAGATATGCATGCACCCATCATTATAGGAAGACTTTCCTTTGCCATAGGAAGAGCTTTAATAAATGTCAACAATGATAAATTAATCTTAAAAAATCATGATGAAGAAGTTGTGTTCAAAATGAATGAGGTGATGAAATTACCTTATTCTAGAAATGATCAATGTTATTTAATGAATACCACATATGTTTATCTTAAACCATACTTTTTACATGAGTTAAATCTCAAAGATCTTGAAGATGAGTATGAGATCTTGGAATAGCAAGTATAAGCTGAGATGGGTTGTCAAGCCACTATAGGAGCAAGGGTAAATGTTGAACCATTAGAAGATTTTCCTGAACTTGAAGAAATATACCTTGAACACCTTGATCTCAAATCTTTACTTGAACACCTTGAGTATGCCTTCCTCAAGCCCCCATAAGATCTTCCTATCATCATTTCTTACAAGCTCGCTCCTAATCAAAAGTAAGATCTACTTGTTATTCTTACCACTAACAAAGAAGCTTTAGACTCGAAGATCTTTAACATTAAATGAATTAGTCCATCCATCTGTATACACAAGATCTTGATGGAAGAAAACCATAAGCCCTCTATCCAACCACAAAGGAGATTTAACCTCAACATGAAGGAGGTAGTAAAGAAGGAAGTCATAAAGCTGTTGGATGATGGAACCATTTATTCTATTGAAACATATATGATACCAGAGTGAAAAAGGAGAAATGAATATTATTCAGAGTGAAAAAGGAGAACTTGTCCCCACCAAAACTATCACAAGGTGGAGAGCTTTCATTGCTTTATAAGAAGATGAATGATTCCACTAGGAAATACAACTTTCCTCTCCCTTTCATTGATCAGATGCTTGAAAGACTTGTTGGTTGTAAGTTATACTATTCCCTTGATGGTTACTCTAGTTATAATAAAAAGTTCTTTCACCCAAATCCTAAAGAGAAAACCACCCTTACTTGCTCCTATGGTACTTTCATCTATAAGAGAATGCCATTTGGCTTGTGCAATGCTCCAGCCACATTTCAAAGATGTATGATGGCAATCTTTCATGATATGGTGGAAAAAACTATAGAGATCTTTGTGGATGACTTATCTATTTATGGGAAGACCTTTGAAAACTACCTCAAGAATTTGGAGAGATCTTTCTCAAGTGCATCGAGACCAACTTAGTGCTTAGTCAAGAGAAGTACCATTTCATGGTTATAGACAAAATTGTCCTAGGTCATAAGATATCTAAGAAAGATTCGGAGGTGGATAAGATAAAGATAAACATCATTTAGAACCTAACTTCTCCAATACCAGTAAAGGAAGTTAGAGCATTTATCGGACATGTAGGTTTCTATAGAAGATTCATAAAGGACTTCTCTAATATAACACAGCCTTTGACTGTCCTACTTCACAAGGATGTTGAGTTCAAATTTAACAAAGAGTGTATAAAGGCCTTTGAGAAGCTCAAAAGCATGCTAATTAATTCTCCAATTTTGACTGCCCCAGACTGATCAATGCCTTCTAAGCTGATTTACGATGCATAGGTGCGGTGTTAGGATAAAGGGAGAGCAAACACTTCTACCCTATTTACTATGCCAACAAGACCTTGAACGATGCCCAATGGGAATTACACAACAACTGAGAAGGAATTACTAGTAGTAGTTTATGCTTTTGATAAGTTCAGATCTTACCTTGTCCTCTCCGAAGTTACAATTTTCACTAATTATCCTATGTTGAAGTATTTGCTTGCAAATAAAGATGCTAAGCCAAGACTGATAAGATGGCTTCTTTTAATCCAAGATTTCGACTTAGAAATCAAAGACAAAAAGGGCTGTGAGAATGTTGTGGTAGATCACTTGTCAAGAAATCTTGGTGAAGATCTTAATGCTTAGTTGAAAATCACATAAAACTTTCTTAATGAGAGATTTTATGTGGTAAACTCTATCCCTTGGTATGCTGATATAGCTAATTTCATTGCATGTAACATCTGTCCTAAATGTTTAACATTTGCACGAAAAAATATTATTCTCTAACCTCAAATATTATTTTTGGAAGGAACCTTTTGTTTAAACTGTGTGCAGATAAGATCATTAAAAGATGTGTAGCTTAGGAAGAAGTGGAAAAAATTATGCATATGTATCACTCCACTGAAGTCGGAGGTCACTTTGGCGCTACTAGAACTGCTCATTAGGTTTTAGAAAGTGGTTTTTACTAGCCCTCCATCTTTAATGATACTCACCAGTTTGTATCTCATTGTAATGAATGCCAAAGAGTAGGAAACATTTCTTCTAAGAACTCTATGCCTTTGAACAGTGTTGTTATTTGTGAAATTTTTTATATTTGGGCCGTAGATTTCATGGGTCCCTAACCTAGCTTTTATAGAAATAAGTACAATTTTTATAAGGTGTAAATTATGTCAGCAAGTGGGTTGAGGCAATTACATGCCCCCTCTAATAATGCCAAAGTGGTAGTTAAGTTCTTGAAGATCTTTACCATGTTTGGTTATCCTCGTACTGTAATCACTGACCAAGGTATACACTTTTGTGACTCTCAATTTGAAATATTGCTTACTAAGTATGGAGTTACCCATCGAATTGTAACCCCATATCAATTACAAACTAGTGGACAGGCTGAGATCTCTAACAGAGAAATCAAATGAATCCTATAAATGACTATTAGTACCTCTAGCAAGGACTGAGCCAATAAGTTAGATCATGCATTATGCGCTTATAGGAATGCTTATAAAACTCCTATTGGCATATCACCTTTTAGACTGTTCTATGGAAAAACATATCATCTTCTCTATAGAGCTTGAATCTAAAGCCTTGTAGGCACTAACCTTTCTATATTTTGATAGGGAAAAAGTAGCTGAAGTTATAAAACTCCAACTCAATGAGCTTGAAGAATTCAGGCTTTTCAATTTTGAAATGCCATGAATGACAAAGAGAAAAAAATCTTGGCATGATAAAAAATTCAGCTTCAGGATTTTCTTATAGGACAAATTTTGTTTTATAACTCTCATCTAAAACTGTTTCCAAAAAAGCTAAGATCAAAATGGACATGTTCTTTCACAATCATTAGATCTTCTCTCATGGTGCAATAGAGATCTTTAATGATAATGGAGAAATTTTCAAGGTGAATGGTCAAAGACTTAAGCTATATCTCACTTAAAAAATGACTGATGTCAATGAAGAGGTCTTCCTACTTGACACTTTGTAAGGAGATCTTGAAAACTAGTGCCCGCTTCACGAACCAAGTGAAGTAACGAGTTTTGAGGAAGAGCCATCAAGATCTTCCTGGCTTGTGATGGAAACCTTGAACACATATTAAGTATGGGGAAGAGTCTATTGTAGTTTCTTCATGATAGACACGTTTACTTTGCCTTTTCGAATTATAAATTTTCTCCTTCTCCATTATTGGTCAAAGTTTCCATTATCAGTAAGTGGTGGGTGACATGCCTATTTTAATTCTCATCCACTACTTTTGAGTAGTTACTCTTGTATTTATTAAATACTATATTACTTATTATTTAATTAAAGATTAACTTTTCAAAAATATGTGATAAGTGTCCCTATTATTTTTGGGCGGTCACTTCTTACTTTTCAAGTTTTAAACCCCTTTCTAAACCACCCATTCTTTTTAGTTAAGTATTAATATTTTAAATTATTTTTAATACTCACTTTTTGAACGGTTGAGATTGTTTCACACTAACCCTCAACCTCTTCCTCTCCCGCTATTTAAAACCCCACTTCATCTCTCCGTTTCACTTTTCAGCATTTTCAACCCTCCACACTGCAAAAAATCCTCTCATTTTTTATCTTGCATTAACCCTAATCCTAGAATTGTATTAATGACTAAGAGAAAGGTTGGAACAACCAGACCCTCCCCATATTACCTCATCCAAATGAACGGCTCATACTAAAGTATGGGCAATGACATAAAAATCACGTTTGATCCTTGTAAAAATACCCAAAACAAAAAGGCGAGAAATAACCTTACAGACATGAGAAAATCCTATATCTACACTAGTTAGCAAATAGTACAAAACCCGATTGTCCGTCTCAATAACAATATGAGATTACCCACACCGCTTCAACCAAGGCAAAGCTTCTTTAACTGAAAGAGGTTCCGCCTCAAGGATGGAACCCAGGTTAAGAAGAATCCCTAATTTTGCACAAATAAAATTTTTACCCGAATTACAAACAACGAAGCCATAGAAAGCTGTATTATTATCATTGAACAAAGCCGCATCATTACAAAGGAGTATGAGGAGCTTACCATCTATCTGAAACCAAACCCGAAGTAATGGGCTGACCACCAAACAAATGCAGTCATCGATAAAATAGGCAGCAGGTCCAAGTCTCCAACATGCTGCTGGTCCATTCTTCCGGCAATAGAAGAAGACGCTAGAGCTGAGCCAAAGCGCACAGTGGCTTGAGGCTACATAGCACGCAACAAGCGGCATACATGTTGCATATAAATCAAAGATTGTGTTCGAATACAGACAGCCAAAAGATCATTCACCACAACAGCATTGGTAATGCTAAGATTCGGATCAAATAAATTCCACACAACGAACATAAGAGCACAGGAAAAATACGTGAGCAACATCTTCATGGCTGAGAAAACAAGTCGAACAATTAGAATTATCAACACAATGGCGTTGGGCTGGATTAGAATGACACGGGAGGATATATTATTTAAAAGACGCCACATGAAGACTGAATCTTACAAGATTTTGAGGCCCCAAACATAATTCCAAACAGTCGGAGTCACAGGACTATGAGCATTCAGAGGTCCCATAATTAGTTTGTAAAATATATGGAAAGAAATAAATCTCGACAGCCTAGACCTTATATAACTTTCAGGAAATGAATAAAACATCGGAGAGAAAATGCCCCAACCACATTAATGCATCTTTAATATCAATATAACACTTTATAAAAATGAAAAATCGCAATTTTATAATAAAATATAACACTTTCTAATGTACATACAACATTTTTCCATGTATAATTCTGCAACTTAGGAGAATAAATGCCCCAACCACATTAATGTATCTTTAATATTAAAAATTACACCATTCCATGACAAAATAAAAAAAAATAAACGTGAAAAAGACCGAACCCTAATATAGAATAATATACAAAACAACAATTTCCACTAATGAAGTGCCACGAATACGATGATCGCAAAAATCAAATTTCATGAATGAAGCATTTATATAGAAATAAAAATTATTTTAAAATATATAATATAAAAAGAAATAGATCTTGACAGTCTGGATCCTATAAAAAATTCATGAAATGAATGAAACAATCACAATAGAGAAAAGATTTCATATCACTTTCTCCAAATGAAGAATCACGTAATTTTTCCTTGTATAAATCTATGATTGAAAATGCCCTAATTAATCAGTATATATTTAATAATAAAAATCACACCATTCCATAAAAAAATCTAACGAAAAGAGACATGACGCCAATATAGAAAAAAATTTAAAGTAACCTTTTCCACTTTTCAAGTGCCACAAGTACATCAACTGAAGTAGAAGTCAGAGGCCTTGGATTAAATCTTAACTAAAAAAAGGTTATGATTTTACCTTGCATCTCCATTTGGTAAAGAATTTCTTTGTGACAGAGGTCATGGCCTGATGGTTAAGACGGAAGCTGTCGACACTAGAGGTCCCAGGTTTGAGTCACATCCGGGATGAGTGTAAATTTTTCTTTCTATTTAATGTAAGTCAAAATGAGATAATTTTTTCATAAAACATGAAGCTCCACGAATACAAAGGCATATATCAAGTTGCATGAATGCAATCTTTCCATATATAAATAAGGGTTAATTTCAAAAAAGTACCCCGTGATTTCGACCGTTTTCAAAAGAGGTCTTGTATTATTTTGAGTTTTAAAAGAGAGTCTGTGATTTTGAACCATTATTAAAACATGGAATTTTTTTAACTCCGTCAGTTTTGCTCTGAATAACTAGATTTGTAAAATCATGTTTAATCTAATTTAATTTAATTTTTTTTGTTTTTCATTTTCTTTTTTGTCCATCTCTATACTTTCTCTTCTTCCCTTTTCATTTCTTTCCAGAATTTACTTTTCTTTTCTTTTTCTTTTCTTTTTCTTTCTCTTTCTCTCTTTTTTTCGCTTCTCATCTCATCTCATCTGTTCTTCCCTGATGATGATTGCAAAAACAGTGAAGCAAGAATTGAATTGTATTGGAGTTAGCTCCGACCGCCATCTCATATGTTATGTTATTTTCTTTATTGTGTTGTTTTCTCAAATTTATTTTTCAGATGAGCGTGAGGAACAAAGACAGGACTATGAATCAGTGGAGGAGGGACAACTGTAAGACAATGAGGCAGTGTTTGTTGTGGTCAAATAGGAACAAACTCAGGAGCCTTAGCGTTGAGTCTACTGAAGGATGAATTCCTGGAAAGCGATGGATCTCAAGATGAAGAAGAAGAAGAAGACTAAGAGTGAGAGTGATCTAGGGTTTGGGATTGAGATTCAACATCTTCCTATTCTTGTGTCATTATTATCAAAATTGAGCAGCAAATAACAATCTTAGATGAAATAAATAAGGGATTAAGAATATAGGATTAGGGGTTTATGCACCAAATTCTTCAGGTAAGGTTTAACAAACCCAGTAGTAGCTTTAGCAATACCCATGAAAACCCATCTCAAAGTTTGAATTTTTCTAGGGTTTATTCAATTTGGGGATTCAATTGAAGAGAGGGTTTGCAAATTTGAAAGGGGAAAGGCAATAAGGGAATAAAAATGAGAAAATGGGAAAATGGGAATTAAATGAAATTAGGGAAAGAAATTGCAATTGATAGAAAGATAGATAGGGAAGAAATTATAATTGATTGAAATATAATTAGGGAAGAATAAGGAAGAAAAGAAATGAAAAGGAAAGAAATTATAATTGATAGAAAGATAATTAGGGAAGAAAAGAAATGAAAAGGAAAGGTAAGAATTCTAGAAAGAAATGAAAAGGAAAGAGGAGAAAGTGCAGAGATGGAAAGAAAAGAAAAGAAAAGAAAATGAAAAAGAAAAAAAATTAAATTAGATTAAGCATGATTTTAAAAAAATGCCATTTGTCACATCAGTAAAATTGACGGTGTTGAAAAATTTCATTGTTTTGATAATTGTTCGAAACCACAGACCCTTTTTTGAAACTCAAAATAACACAATACCGCTTTCGAAAACGACCGATACCACAGGGTACTTTTTTGAAATTAACCCTATAAATAAATATGAATTAGATATATATCTGAACAACCTGTACCCTTAAAAAAATTCATTAAGCGGATGAAACAATCAAAATAAAAAAAATATTTAATATACACTTTCTACAGATGAAAAACCGCAACATTTATTTCCTTGTACAAATCTAAAATAGAAAATGCCTTAATCACATTAATATATCTTTAATATTAAAATTTACACATTTTCATGAAATAATAAAAAGAATTAAATCCTAACCACGAATAATAACCTGACCCCAATATAATAAAAGATAAAAAAATAATACTTTTCATGAATGAAGTGCGGCGAATATATGTTGGTTCGTAAACGGCTCTTAACAACAGCAGAGAGGGGTGAATGCTTAATCTTGGTTACTTTTAGATTTTTAAAGTTTAATCATCAAGTTCGATTTTTATATGTGTGCTGAGTGCAATATAAAAATGAATAAACTGCTCAGCTTAGATGGCACAGTTTATCTTCAACCTTTAGGTGAGTAAGACTTACTCAGCATAGATCGGATAACAAGCAATATAATGAATGAGAGAGAGATGAATGAGCTGATCACTGATCAAGCTAAATGCTTAAAGTTAGAACGTCAACACTTGACATTTATCCTAGTTCGGCCCCTAGCCTACCTCCGAACTTTAATCTACTAGTGAGTCGTTCCTTCAATAGGCGGAAAAGCCTTTATAGCGGGTAGACACTATTATAGAAAGTACCTTTCTTTCTAACTACCGTACCCAAACTAACAATTAGATTGAATGTGGGTTAGCCTGAGGTTGCTCATGCTAAGAAGAAGGCTTCTCAACATGATTGAATGTGGGAGAGGGGATGCTGGGGTGTTGAGTATCAGACTCCTCTAGAATCAAGGAAAGGGTTTCTCTAGCATCCTCCTCACTGCTCACCACCTACACATTCTTCTGCAGTGGCCTTGTAGTGGCAGAACACTTACGCTGAGTGCCCTTTAGTTTGGAAAAAACATCTGAAGTGTTCTCAGTATCGTTGGACCCAAGCTGGTCCTCATCTCTAGACTTCTTAGCCTTGCCCTACTCCTCAGTATCATCTAAGAATACCATTTTGCACTTCCTTTGGTGTAGGGTCTCATTAGCCTCAACCTCTTCTTCTTTCTCCTCACCTTGCTGCTCAGCTAGCAACTTAGCCTCTGCCTCCCTTTGGGTAGGGGTTTTGGCTTGCATCTTCCTTCTTTAATGCTGAGTAGGAGCATCACTAGACTTGGCTAGAGTCTTCCCCTTAGCCTTAGAGGAAGCAACCTTCTCTGCTCAAGAAGGAATGGTGGTCACATTCTCCAAGATGCTGGAGATTGGAACTTGATCTGAGTCATCACTCTCATAATCCACCATGACTTGGTCCTCCTCCTCCTTGCGGATGTCTGCAGAATACTGTCGGTACACTCTTCAGTTTTCGCCTTTGTTGAGCCTTGATGTACCTAGCATGAACCTGGTTGTGAGCCAGCCTCCTGAAATGTGACATATCTAGCCTTTTCTTCGTTGGCAGGAATGTTTCACCGGACTCCCTGAAAAACTGAGCCACATCGACTTTCACTACCCTCATAATCTCAGTTATGAGGTAACCATGGTGATAGATTGTAATCAGCTTTGTCAAGTGGTGAAGAATCACCACTAGCCAATTAAGCTTCTTACCCTCTACCATATGGTAGACCACACAACGCTTGAAATATGTGCAGTTAGTCAGTGAGCCTGCTTTTGGGTAACAGCAGCTTCACCACCAGCTCATGGCACCTCCTCGCTATCCATGATATTCCGCTGGCGGCTATCTCCCCCAAAATGTAGTTGGCAAGGAGTTCTTAATCCTCGAGAATGATAACGGCATCTTCATCATCGGATTGTGTGGAGCTGGGTGCCTGAATTAGGCGTGTTGAGGATGCTCCCTAACAACCGCGAACAAATCAAGGTTGATTTTCCTTCAAAGTCCATCAGCTAGAAATCACTAACACCTTTTATTATGTAGAGGTGAGTATAGAAAGCTCTAATGAGGCCTGTGATTACTGGACCCTCCATCCTTAAGAAGGAACTGAGGTGTTTCTGCTTGATGACTCGGTGCATGGTTTTGTTGAGCAGCAATCCTTCATAGTTCACTTCAAAGACTAGACCAAAATCCAAGCCACCTTCCCAACCTACTCTTTCTAAAGTAGTGCCAGCTTCAAAAGTAAGTTTTTCAGTTTTCCCTTCCACGTTCAAAATAATCTTCATTATAGTAGTTTTCTAGATTCTGAAGCTTATCTTGATTCTTGCCATTTGAGAGATTTTGAGCAAAGATTGAAAGAAAAAGAAATTAGGGTTCAAATTCTTTGATGATTCAAATTCGCATAAAGTAAGTGACCCATTCTCTTCAACTGTTCAACATATATAGACAATCTCATCTCTCCTTGATACGTGTCACAATCTCAGCTTCTGATGAATATGAACGCTTTGATTGACCTCTAAATTAACTGCCTTAGATAAACGATGAGATTAGGTACAAACGATTCTAATTCACGCGTGCGTCTTTTTGAAAAAAGCATATTTGAATTTTAACCATGAACTATTCGTCATACTATTTCTTTAAAAACTTGGTGGTGTTATCCACGTATCATCTCATGCTTGATCTCCAACAATTAGCCAAATTTCTGAGATTTTCATCCTTCTTCTTCATCATGGATTTGTCATACCAATTAATTACCTCAGTACACAGAATTGTTCATTTAGCAATGGTTTGGTGAAGATATCAGCGCGCTGCTCCTCTAATGGAACATACTCCAGCTTGACATCTCCTCGTAGTACATGATCTCTAATGAAGTGATGTCTAATGTTGACATTCTTCATTCTCCCATGCTGAACTGGATTCTTGGATAAATCAATTGCACTCTTGTTATCACACATAACCTCGAGATAATTAGACTTGTTACCATAATCTTCCAATTTCTGCTTTATCTAAAGCAATTGTACTGTGTAACTTCCTACTACTATGTACTCAGCTTCAGCTGTACTCAGTGCAATAAAAGTTTGCTTCTTACTATACCAAGAGACAGGACACTCTCCAAGGAAATGACATCCTCATATTGTACTCTTCCTATCAAGTTTGTCTCTTCCATAATCAGCATCTATGAATCCCCTAGAAGTGAAATTTGAACTACTAAGATACCATGAACCTTCTTCAATCGAGCTTTGCAAGTTCCTGAGAATCCACTTCATAGTTGCTAAGTGAGATTTTCTAGGGTTAGCTTGATACCGAGCATAGTAGCACACAGCATACTGTATGTCTTGTCTACTAGCTGTGAGATAATGAAGAGAATCGATAATACCTCAGAAGAATTTACTGTCCACAGGTTTACCAGCTTCATCTTTACTCAAGAAAGTATCTGTAGCCATAGGAGTGGAAATTGACTTTGAATGTTCCATGTCAAATTTCATTAGAACTTCTTTGGCATATTTGGACTAACTAATGAAGATTCCATCATTATTTTGCCTGATTTGAAGTCCAAGAAAGAAATTGAGCTCTCCCATCATAGATATCTCAAACTCACTCTTCATTTTCTTGCTGAATTCCTTCTATAGCTTCTCATCTGTTGCTCCAAATATAATATCGTCAACATATATTTGGACTAGCAACACATCTTCTTTCCTTTGCTTGATAAACAAAGTTGTATCTGCTTTACCCCTTTCATAGCCTTTGCTGATCAAGAAATTGGTCAGCCTCTCATACCAAGTTCTTGGAGCCTATTTCAATCCATAAAGAGCTTTCTTCATATTGAAGCCATGCTCAGGATTCTTTGTATCTTCAAAGCCTGGAGGTCGGTGAACATAGACTTCTTCTTGAATGAATCCATTCAAGAAAAAACTTTTGACATCTATTTGAAATAGTTTGAAATTCATATGGGATGCGAAAGCACAAAGGATTCGAATAGCTTAAAGATGGGCTACTAGAGCATAGAACTCATCAAAATTGATGCCTTCTTGCTGGTTGTAACCTTGAGCAACAAGCCTGGCCTTGTTCCTGATAACAATGCCATCTTCATCTAGCTTGTTCTTGAATACCCATTTGGTGCTAATAATTCATTTCCCTTTAGGCTTAGGAACTAGATCCCAAACATCATTGCACTTGAACTGATCCAATTCCTCTTGCATTGTGATCATCCAATAATCATCTCCTTCTGCATCTTCAAACTTCTTGGGTTCGATCAATGAAATGAAGGCTGGATGACTCATCATCCGACTGAGCTGACCACGTCATCACAGAATTATGAACATCATCAACTATGCTGTCTAGTGGATGGTTGCAATGAACTCTAAACTCTTTTGGAAGACTCAGGTCAAGTGTTGGAGGATCGACAACTAGATGCTGAGGTGGAGGTTAATCTACGCCATCGTTGAAGTTAATAGAAAGATCTTCATTGTCATCTTTGGCTTCCTCAGTTGGGGGCTCCTGTGCTGAGTTGGGTAGCACATCTTGTGGTATACTAAGTTGATTTGAAAACTAGGGAACTTCTTCGTCTTCATCAGAGGGACATCTTTCTACAATGTTAGTTTCATCGAAATTTACATGCATAGATTCCTCTAAAAGGCCGGCACACTTGACATATACTCTATATGCTCGACTGTTAGTTGAGTATCCCAAAAAGATACCTTCATCAAACTTAAGATCAAACTTTCCTAATTGCTCCTTCGTGTTAAGAATATAGTACTTACAGCCAAAAGATTTGAGATGACCAATCTTAGGCTTACGCCCTCGCTAAAGCTCATAGGATGTTTTCTCAAGAATTGTGTGAATTAAATCTTGATTCAAGATATAACAGGCTGTGTTAATAGATTCTCCCCAAAAGTACTTTGGTAGATTGTTATCACTCAGCATGGATCAAGCCATCTCAACTATTATCCTATTCTTCCTTTCTACAACCCCATTTTGTTGAGGAGTATAAGGCGAAGAGAAGTTGTGGTCAATACCATGTACTGAATAGAATTCTTCAAAATGGAAATTCTCAAATTCATGTCCATGATCACTTTGGATTCTACAGATTTTATCTCCAGTTTCGTTCATTATCAGTTTACTGAGCTTGACAAAAGATTCCTAAGTCTTGTCTTTACTACTCAGCAAGACTACCTATGTGAATCTCGTGAAGTCATCTACTACCACCAATGATTACCTCTTACCACCCAAGCTCATAGGATGAACTAGGATGAAAAGATCAAGGTGGAGTAATTCCAACGATTGCTTAGTTACTACGTGATTTATTGATCTAAATGATTTCTTAAGTTGCTTGCCAAGCTAACAAGCAGAGCATAGTTTATCCTTTTCAAAGTTGATACCGGGTAAACCCACAACTAATTGCTCTTTAGCCAGTTTGGACAAGAATGTTCATATTAATATGACCCAACCTTCTGTGCTAAAGCCACGAGTTATCCTCCTTAGATACAAGACAAACGTTAGTGGAGCCAGGGGATAAATCAATCATATAAACATTATTGATCCTAGGAGCAAAGAGTATAGTTGAGTCAGTCTTATAGTCAATTACTGAGCATTCTGCTAAGTCAAACATAACCTTCCTACCGTTATCACGGAGCTGGGCTACGCTGAGCAGATTGAACTTCAAACCCTTGACAAGAGAAACCTCTTCGACTGAAGGAGAGACACCAACAGTGCCGTAGCTTACAATCTTGCCTTTCTAGTTATCTCCAAAATTAACACTTCCATTTCTTTTACACTCTAATGAGATGAACTGGCTTTCATCACTTGTCATATACCTTGAGCATCCGCTATCCAAATACCACATTCGAGCGTCATCAATGGATCTAAGGCTCACCTATAAAATAATCACATTTCCTTAGGTACCCATGCTTACGAGCTGGGTCCTCCTTTGTTAGTAGTGCTTAGGTTTGACTAGTCATTCTCATTGTAATAACCATTTTTATGCCTACAAAGAACTATGGTATGTCCAGCTTTCCCAAAAAAATCGCACACCATTTTTGGTTTGGCCTGGCTCGCTTTCTTCTATTTAGAGGAATTCTTCCTCTTAGAATTGCGAGTTTGGTTACTCTGAGTTTGACTGTTGGTTGGAGGAGGAACCCCTTTCTTCTTTAAAGCAGTTATCTCAACAATCAACTCATCTAATTCTTCAGTGAGCTTGCTGATAGCACATTCTTGATACTCAGCTTTTTATTGAAGAAAGCGAATATCAAGCGATAAGGAAGCATTAGTATCTTCTAGATCGTCACTTCTCCTCACTATCTCTTTGATGTTCTTCATTGATTTATTAGTCAGTTTCATAACATTAAAGAGAGCCTGGGAGAATTCATCAATGGACAAAGGAAGTTCAGAGTATACCTCAGCTTGAGGTCTTTTCCTTTATCGAGCTCAACTTCATAATTGACAGTGGAATGATCTCTACCGAAGGTAGATGCTGAGCCTTTACCACGATTCTCGATAGGCATCAAGTAGAGGTTGGCCGAGTCAGTAGCTTCTTCATCAGATGATGAAGATTCTTCTGAATCGCTCCAAGTGGCAGCAAGTGCCTCATTTTTCTTGGAGAACCTCTTCTTGAACTTATCCTTCTTCACCTTTAGATAGCTCGACTAGATGTGACCTTTCTCTCCACAGCCAAAACATTTGATGTCTTTGCTATGCTCATTCTTCGATCCTTCCTCACCTCCTCGCCGGTGCTGAGTTGACTTTGTTTTAGTGGAAAACTTCTTCTTGCTATTGAATTTCCCATCCTTCTTGATAAAGTGTTTAGAGTGGCAGCTAGTGGACTCATTAGATGAATCTGCTTTGAGGATAATGGCTTTGCCCTCCTTGCCCAGATTCCTCTTGTAGTCATCTGAGTATTTCCTCAGAGACATCATGAGTTAGTAAGGTGCCTATCAGCTCATCATAGCTGTAGGTCTTAAGATCATGAGCCACCTCGATAGCACTCTTCTTGGAATCCCACTCTACTGTAAGAGTGCGGAGAATCTTCTTAATGAGCTCCTCCTCTATGAACTCCTTTCCAAGCCTTTTCAGTTCATTAACAATGTTAATGAACTTGGTATTCATGCTCTAAATACCTTCACTGGCACCCATCAAGAACATCTCATACTCCCTCAACATGAGATTAATCTTTGACTCCTTGATCTTATCGGTCCCCTCATAGGTAATCTCCAGCTTCTTCCAGATCTCCTATGCTGTTTCACATCCTGAAACCCTATTGAACTTAATACGATTTAACACACAGTGTAAGTAATTAATCATTGTGGCATTCTCTTTGAGAAGCCTCAGGTCATCATTGTAGTTGTTCTCTGGATCTATTGGCATACGCACACCATTTCTCACCATAGTGAGAACTGTAGGACCAATCTCAATAGCGAGCGAGGCCTGCATGCTTTGTGACTGGATGAAGTTTTTCATTCGGTTTTTTCAGAACATATAATGATTACCATCGAATAGAGGTGGTCTAGTAATAGACATTCCCTCTTTAAGGAAAACTGCCTGACTGGAACCAGAATGATAGTTATTGTAAGCCATTTATGGGTCTTACTCAAAGATAGCTAGTCTAAAAGTTGAGTAATAGCTCTGATACCACTTGTTGGTTCGTAAACGAGCTCTTAACAACAGCAGAGGGGGGTAAATGCTTAATCTTGGTTACTTTTAGATTATTAAAATTTAATTACCTAGTTCAGTTTTTATATGCGTGCTAAGTATGCATGCTGAGTGCAATATAAAAATGAATAAACTGCTCATTTTTGCTGGCACAGTTTATCTTCAACCTTTAGTTGAGTAAGTGTTAAGTGTATAATTACACTTATTATTGTAATAATTTTACACATTAAACATTATAGTTTAAGTCATTTTTATACTTCATATAAATGATTTCACGTGGTATGTAGTTGTTTTTTATGCAAATGCAGATACAAGGTAAATCTTGGAAGTAAAATGATCAAAAGTGGAATTCAATGAAAAAAAGAGTGAAAAAGGTGCAAAAAGACACGTGGAACCAAATGATTTGGCAAAGGATCAAAGATGTCAAAGATCGGTAGAAATCGCGAAGAGGATTCATGTGAAAAAGGCATGTCACAATCGTGACACACATATCGCGGTCGCGACTTGTTAACTTTCACAACAGAAAGATACCAATCAAGTGTTCACGGTCATGACATATATGCACGGTCGTGACCTTGACGGTTTTTGGTCAACTCTTATTTTCTTTCAACCGCGGGATAAAATTAATCAACCGCCATCAACTGTCAAACAAATAGACACCTATTGGAAGTCAACCGATCATTAATAGGTGCCTACCCATTGTGGATAAGGTTAAAGACTTTCATCCAATCACAAATAAGTGATGTAATCTTTCACCAATGGACATGACTCTTCATTTGGATAGATACAACCCTTCGTACTCTATAAATAGTGCTCCAAACTCACCAATTTCGTGGCATGGATTATGAGTGATTATGTGTGTATTATAGTTCACATGTATGCATAGATAGAGAGTAAAAATATCTAGATTTCGCTACGTTCAGAAGTGTTAACGAGAAAATGTATAAGTGATTCGAACCCTATTTTGATCACTAGATTTCTCTACATATAAAAGTGATTGTTGTATAAGTGCAATTCCAAATCACTTATGAATAAAATTTTTCATTATTCAATATTCGTTTGTTCGATATTCACAAAGAATAGCATCCTAGCGGAGGTTTTGTACGAGTCAAGAGAGAATTCAAAGCAGACGCAGGAATTGCGGGAATTGACGACTCCCATTAAAGAGTGGATACGGTTTGATCAAATGTAGCTTTAATTGCATACCTTACAACTTTGCTTTGCTTTCTACTTATATTTTCTATTTCAAAGTTTATGATATATCTATGTGTCATAATGTGTATTTTGTGTTGAGTCTTTTATATTAATCAAGTTATATGCTTTTGAGTTAACTTTAAGAGTAGTTTCGGGGTTAAAGAGATTGTGTATAATCACTGGATCTATGATCATAACGCTATTTAGTGAGCCAACATTTTTGGAATGGTAACTTGCTAAATGTGGCTATGTGAGAGCGACACGTACTATGTATAGTAATATTGTCATCCACGTTTATATAATCGTCTTAGTTCATTTGCACTAGATTTAGAAAAGTTATTTCATGTGTTGCTCTGTGGTGAATAATTGAATATCTGAGTGTTTATCTGTTTAATTAACCTAATGTACGTAATATCTTTGAGGATTTTGCATGTTTTCTTTGCTATACTTGTTCATAGGGAATATCTATATACTTTTTATATTTTCTAATCTTTCATGCATTTATCTATCCATCCATCATTCCATTCCTCCAAACTAAATTACATTATTTTCTTTTATCTCATTCCTCTTGTTGATCTTTAGAACTGGTTCCTTCCCTATGGGATCGATATCTTTTAAAACTGCATCGCAACTGTATACTTGCAGTTTTCATCATTTTTCTATTTGATAAGTGGTATTGACAACACCTATACTTTAAAGCCAAAATCTTGCAAATAAGTTATTAAACTTATCAGTAGAAAAGTGGTGAATAAGTTTTTTGCGCCGTTACCGGGGAAGCAAGTGTGGTTTAAAGATCTGGAGAATATGGTACATTTTCTAATTATATCTATTTAATTTCTTTTCTATACTATAAAATTTTCTAAACTCATCTTAGATGTGAAAAGTTTATGAAATAATCATCTTAGAGGTGATATGTCATAATATTTCATCTTAATTCACGATAGATAGAATATTTTCTTCTATTTTTCCTATTCATGTTCGTGACTTCCATTTGCGCTCTTGAATTTCCTTGTTAAAACATTTTGTTTCTTGTTTTGCTTAGTCACGATCGTGACTTGTGATCACGATCGTGACTTGTACGAAAACTGTAGCAGTTTGGTAGTTTTCCGACTGTTTTTCTCAAACACTATACATGTGAGTGAAAATTCTCATAATCCTTCACTTCAGAAATCTGAAAATCCTTTTACTTTAGACAAAATATTCATTCCAAACCTTGAAAGTCTTTCAATCCTTTTCCTTTTCAAAATGGTACCCCCTAACGAATCTAATTTCATTCCTCCTTCAAATATGTAAGAGTGGTATGAAGCATCGTTTCCAATTTACTCTCGAGAGGAAGGTGATCATTTCGAAACCATCAGAGATGCAAAATTCATGAGTTCCTATGTTATCCATAGGAATAGTTTCGTTCATTTGGTAATCTATGATAGTGTAATGTATTACCTTGGAATTCTAAATTTCATTATCTATTCCAACATGATCATTCGAAATAGTGAGGATAATTGTAAGGAGATGCTGATATTGTTAGTATGGATGAAATGATAAGATGGATTGTTTAGAGTATCATCACCAAGAGAAGAAGTATAAGTTATCGAGGAAAGCACTGGAGAAGAATTTAGGATTCTCTAAAGATTGTTACTACAAAAAGCTTCCTGGTTGGTATCCATTACCAACCTAGAATCGCCTTACTGGCCAAGTCAAATACAAATAGGAGTCCACCTATAACCGGTGGATCCGTGATCCCTGTTTGCTCACTGTGAGTGGACGACAAGGAGCGGTGGGCCGAGAGCGCACGATTTAGAGGCGCGGTCCATCGAGGTGTTTGGAAAAAGGCTTACACCGGGTCGGGGGCACGGGAAAAGGTTTGAAGAGAGGGTGAAAATGTTATTTAGATCGGTTCGAACCTGGATCCACCATCTCTCGTTGTGGAGTCGCCACCTGGATTAGCTCTTTCTAGGAATTAGAGTCCTGTGAGGCTTAACATCCGGGGGACGGCCCAACAAGACACAAAGATTCGGGTTCGAGATAAGTTGCTTATTTCTCATTGGATCACATTATATTACATCTACAGAAAACTGTATTCTCTTAATTATGCATATTCGCACTTAAGTCGTTTTGAGTTTAAATGCATGATTTAACGTATGTGCGGAAAGTAGAAAATCCATACA
>CATIWQ010104098.1:0-30642 GCA_949673415.1 Euphorbia schlechtendalii
AGATAAGCATGATCAACCGCCATCAACTACCAACGAACAGACACCTATCAAGAGTCAACCAATCATGAAAAGGTGCTTATCCATTGTGGATTATATCAAAGCTTCTCAACCAATCACAATGAAGAGATGTAATCTTTCACCAATGGACACAACCCTTCGAACTCTATAAATAGGGCTCCAAATCTCACAAATTTTGTGACTGCATAGTGGCATATGGTGCAGAAAGACAGAGGAAAATGTTAGAGTGCAAATATAGTGTATAAATAGAGAGTTCGCTACGTTCTTAAGTGTTAGCGAGAAAATGTTTAAGTGATTCGAATCCTTGTTTCAATCACTAGATTTCTCTATATTCTCGAGCGATTATTGTATAACAATAAAAGTTTTCATTCTTCAATATTCGTTTGTTCGATATTCGCAAAGAATAACATCCTGGCGGAGGTTCTGTACGGGCCGAGACCGAATTCAAAGCAGACGCAGGAATTGTGGGAATTGACGACTCCCATTAAAGAGTGGATACGGTTTGATCAACTTTAGCTTTCACTTGCATTCCTTACAACTTTGCTTTGCTTTCTACTTATACTTTCTATTTCCAAGTTTATGATATGTCTATGTGTCAGAATGCGTATTTCATGCTAAGTCTTTTATGTTAATCAAGTTATATGCGTTGGCGTTAATTTTAAGAATAGTTTCAGGGTTAACAATATCGTATATAATCACTAGATCTGTGATATAACGCTGTTTATTGAGCCAACATTTTTGGAATGGTAACTTGCTAAATATGGCTACGTGAGAGCGACCCGTACTAAGCATAGTATTGACGTTGTCCAGGTTTATATAAAAGTTTTATCTCGATTGTGCTAGGTTTAGAAAAGTTTTTCATGTATTGCTCTGCGGTGAATTATTGAACATCTGAGTGTGTTGAAACCGGGTTTGTTAGATTAGTCTAGTGAGTCGTAACATCTTTGTTGATCTTGCATGTTTTCTCTGCTATACTTGTTCATAGTGAAAATCTATGTATTTAGAGTCTCTCATCTATCACATCTATATTTACTCTAGTTTTCATTTTGACCTTTCTTATTCAAAAATCTCAAAACTATTTTTATTTTTACTTTACTTTATCTTTCCTTGTTGATCCTTAAACCTATTCCTTCCCTGTGGGTTCGATATCTTTTTAAACTACATTGCAACTGTATACTTGTAGTTATCATCATTTTTCTTTGTGATAAGGGTTATTGACAACACCTATATTTTTCATGAACAAGTTGTTGGCATTATTATTAAGGATAAGTCTTATTGGACGAGTATAGCCAAGTTTCACGAACAAACTTTTCGAAACCATTGAGGGATTAAACTTATGAGTGGAAAAGTGGCGAACAAAAATGGGTCACTAAGTTTATCCCAGCTTCCTATGGAGTTAGGGGCAAGTGAAGTGAACCATTTGGCCGCTGTTCCACCCGATGTGGTTAAAAAGTAGCGACAGATGTATGCCTTAGTGTCTCCCGCCATTTCCATTCGATTCTTGAAGTCAATAGTATGATAATTTGGATAATCTTTCCCCATATATTTGTTGAGAGTGGGTATGTAGACAAGCCTAGGCATGGTCTGATCAAAGATGTTTCTCTTGAATGGTGAAAAATTAGTTCTCGATGTTGCCTCCTGATAAGGGAAAACCAATTTCGCAAAAACCTTCTTGGCTTTCTTCTCAAACTCTAGGTCATCATCCTCTTCACTTTCCGGCTCGACAGCCCGCTTTAGTCTTCTAGCTTGCGGGATGGATTTAGACTGCTTGACCATCCCTAACCCTTGAATGGCGGCTAGCGTTGGCCCTATGTCCCTAGGCGGAATCTGACCATCCTTCATGGTAGATATTAGCCTTTGAAGTAATGATAATTGAGTTGTTTATCCAATTAAGTTCTGTCCCATGGGCTGCGAGGTCATGGCCTCCGAGGTTTCTGAAAATGTGGTGGAAGCGATTTGGGGATGGGTGTGAGGGACGACAGGAGTGAAAGCTGGCTGGGTGATGCTGTAACGGTGGGGCGGTATATGTCCCTGTGACGCACTGTCAAAATCATCGATCAAATTGTGAGGCGATATTGTGTCACGCCTGGATATTACTAAACCAGCCTTACTCAAATCGCCATACGTCACGCCAGAGGAGATATACGTCTCGATGACTGAAATCCGGTATGCCTCCATCTCCTTCAGAGTAATTTTGTACTTTTGTTGTAACTAGAGGAGTGGGTTATCTCCTTTGACCAGTCCATCAACTTGAGGACATTAGCCAACCCTAGGCGGTGACCCTCTCGTGACAGTAATCCCTATGGTTGGGGGATGTTTGTTGGTTTCGTTGTGAGCCATTTGACATTGATTGAGAACCGAGATTTTCTAACTATCAGAATGTTCATGTGAACTAAGATTCTAACCTAAGCAAGTAAATTCAGTCCACGCTCACCGCACCAATGTTAAATTAGTCTGAACGTGGTTCCACGGGCTAATCATGCTAATTGAAGTTGACTCTAACGCTCCTCTTAGCCATTGTTTAAAGGTTCCTGCAAAATAACAAGCGTCGCTATGGGGGACTAGCCGTGTGACCGGCATAGCCTCTCCGATGCCTAAGTTAGATTGGATTTAAGAGAGGAGGCAGGGAGTTTTTATGTTTTTTAGAATACGTACCTTTGCGTGATTACCCAAAGGGTCTTTTTATACTCCTTGAGCGTCTCTAGTCTAACCCAATAATGTGAATCAACTAGAGTGAAACTTTATCTTGATAAGATAAAGTTTATTTGAATTGGGAGTTTCAATTGTTGAGGTCTCTTTGTGGACTTAGACTCTTAATTGGATAATATGCTCTCGAGGCTTTGGGATTGGTCCAGGCGACCAAACTGACCCGACTTGGTGACCACTTTAACTACATTCTATGACAAGGGAAGACTTGGTCTTTTCCTCAATTCGGGGTGGATATGATCCGCCTAGACGATTACTATGCACTCATACTGGGAACGGCAACAACATCACTAGCCTTAAGGTAGCGTCTTCCCTCATATTAGGTGGACATGACCTGCATGGGTATTCTGCGTGGTTTACACATGCCTAATAGTATTTCTCTATGTTAACACTAAGTATACTCTTAATTATTGAGGTTTTATCGTAAGGTTTTGACTTTATTTATTTTGAGGGCTTATATTTGGTGATGAAGCTAAAAACCTTGTTACCCATTGTGAGAGGGTGACACGGAGCGGTGAGCCTAAAGTGCGTGGGGTGAGAGGCGCGTTCCACCAGGGTGTTTGAAAAAGAAAAGCATTGGGTCGGGGACCGGGAGAAAAGGTTGAAAAGAGAGGGTGAAAACAATTTTAGATCAATTCAAACCCGAATCCGCCATCTCTTAGTGTGGAGTCACCACCTGCATTAGCTCTTTCTAGGAATTAAAATCCTGTGAGGCTTAACGTCCGGGGGACGGCCCACCAAGATACAAAGATTTGGGTCCGAGATAAGTTGCTTATTTCTTAAGTGGTCACATTATTTTACATCTATAGAAAGCCGTATTTTCTCAATTACGCGTATTCGCGCTTAGGCCTTTTTTGGAGTTTACATGCATGATTCACGTATGTGCAAAAATAATAAATCATCCACAAGGCGGAATAATAAATCATCCACAAAGCAGTAAATAAAAGCAGAAAATAAATGAGGAAAAATAAAAATTACAAGGCTTCCGAAAATCGGGGTATGCAACCGCCCACTAACCTATTAATTACATTTTTCATAAAATATGTGCAATACCCGAAGGAAAAATAAAATACTAAACATACATCTAACCTGCATCCACTAAGGTTAGCACATGGGATATCACGAATGCTCAATTTGACTTTAGCGAGGCCCGTGTGGCCTAATTAAAACATCAGCGGTTTAAAGTTGTTATTTTATATAAAAATTGGTTCATTTTTATTTACACGTATGTTGATCAATTTTATTAGTGAAAATGATCGCATGGCATAAAGTGAGGTCTGTTATCTAGGAATATATTTTATTCCCTTCATGGGGGTATTCTAAAAGTAAAAAAAAAGAAATAGAAGAAGAGGAAGAGAATTACAACATTTACAATAATAAGAAATAAAAATGATTCCTAGGTCCACAAATAAAATCAGAAAAAGATGAAAGCAGATGAAAGCATGAAATTCGCAACTCTAAGAACTTAGAGGCTTACCCTTGCGGTATGAATCCACTTCGGCGTATCTGTTTGGCCTTTGGAAGTCCTCCTAGTCCTTTAGTTTAGGTGAAATTGGTGATGTAAAAGTCCAAAAAATCTTCTTTTAATTCTTGGAATTTTAGTGTAATTTAATTGGAAAATACGTGTTTATTTATCCAAAAGATAATCAGACTCGGGTTCTAAATTTGTTTTAGACCTGAGAATATCTGAGCATTTAAGAAGAAAAGATAAAGAAATTTAATTAAAAGGTGAAGAGATTTGGGATCCAAAAGTGTTTTGGATCCGAGAAAAAATTAGAAGAAAGTAAGAAATTATTGTTTATATTTTTTTATCTAAAAGAGAGGATTTTTCTCTGAATTTTGGAGCGCCCTTCAATCCAAAAAGTTCCGACTATTTATAGGAAAAAAAAAACCCCGAAAATCCAAAAAGGCATGAAAGTCTGGCGAGGCCTCGCCAATTTGGTGAGGCAAGCTGCCAAAAAGTCTGGCGAGGCCTCGCAAGACTTTTGGTGAGGCCTCACCAAATTGGCGAGGAAGCCTCGCCAGGAGGCCTGACAAACTCGCTAGAAAGTCTGGCGAGGCTCGCTAAGGTCTAGCAAGGTTCACCAAACCACTCAAGCCTTGCCAGGATCCTGGCAAGGTTTGCCAGGTTGCTGGCGAGCCTCGCCAACCACCTGGCGAGGTTGGCCAGCCCTCTGGCGAGCCGTGCCTCGCCAAGTATAGGCGAGGCAGGCTCCGGATCCAGCTTTCGGTTGCGTTTTTGAATTTTTTTTATGTATTTTTATATTTTTTAGTTAATTTCTGAATTAAAGTCCTTTTAAATTCAGCGACAAGGATGACTCCCATTTGAAGATCGTCGGACGGTTGAAAATCATGTGATTTGAGGATAAATATCTCGAAAAGCTATCATCATTGAACGTGCGGGCTGGTACAAAATCCCATGCTCACAGCTACCCCTCATGTGATAATTGCTGGTTGTATAACTAGTATTATTACACGTAAAGTGCAAAGGGATAGAGAGAATACCTGATCGGAGTGGTTAGTGACTTCTTGTTCCCAATTGGTGATGACATAGGCCTTCCTTTCTGGCGTTGTGTCTTCATAGGGTTGTCTATCTCCTTCAAAATCCCTTAGGTACTTGATGCCCTTGTGGCCGGGTCGATCATTTCTTTTTGTGGTGTCCCTATTGTAGTCGGCAACCGTTTCATTCTCCCATTGATAAATGAGACTGTTTCTTTCTTCAGCCATTGAGATAACCATTTCCTTCTTTGGTCATGTTTTGTATTTCCTTAATAGGATGTTGACTTGCTTCCTGTAACAAATCAGAGAAAAGATAATGTTAATATACTTGATGGTGAATGTTTTAATTATTTGATTGAGTTTATGCGAAGCAAAAAATTTTTCCCCATCAATCAAAAATTAAAACATATGATGTATGTTCGTTTATTATAGGGGTTGTGGGCTTTGTTCATTGAAGAGCCTTCTCTTGTACTGGTGCACGATTGCTCCTATGACTTGTCTTGTTAGGGATTCCATGGACAACTACCTCAAAGCGACGACCATGGGTTTGTTTTAATCAGACTCAAGTTCATAGCTTTTATCTGATTTGAGTAAAGTCTGGATGGGTCGTTGATCTCGCGTTGTGTCGGTGATGATTGCTTGGAAGCTGTTTGTCTGAAGTGTTGAAGGTATATGATGCCTCGTACCATTCCGTGGAGGAGATGATGAATTTGATATTTCTACGGTCTTAAGTTTTGCATAGATCGCCCTTGCGGGTTTTCAATCTATCGAACCTCATCTTAATTTTTGCCTGGATCACCCTTTCAGGTTTTCAATCCAGCAGACTCATTTTTCTTTATTTTTTTATTATTTTTTTTATGGATGTTTACTTGCACCATTGGCATGTAAGCAATCAAAATAAGCATATGCATAAGTATTCAGCAAAAATGACAATTCATTGATGAACTTAACAGGGGTATAAATGTTTCAAATGATTTGACTCTGCCATCAATTAGCCTTTTCAGGTTTTCTATCCAATGTGGTTCTCTCGATGTCCTAAGTTTTGCCTGAGACGCCCTTTTCAGGTTTTCAACTCAGCGGACTATTCCTTTTGTGTTTTCAAAATAAGCCCTAATTTTTTCTCAACTAACCGAGTGTTAATTGACAGGCTATTTACAAATTTATTCTTTTTGCTCGTACTGCTTTTTATTGATTTATTTCTTTCACCTATGTGTGATAACAATTGTGTAAGACTTGGTTGATTTCGTAGATCAGTCACCGTTCATGTCCACGATTTTAGTTATTGTCTCATTCAGCTTTTCTGATCAATTAGTTGGTGCTCATGCCTCTTTGCTAGCTTGAGATGTATGTGATGATGAGTCTTGATGATTGCCCCATAAATAGTAGCGAGCTATGTGAAGGAACTATTGACGTGTTCAACAATCTGACTCCTTTCTATCTTTAGCATTGACTCTTGTTTGTAATGACGGTGATCCGTGTGATGGATTTGTTGACGTGTTCAACGATCCGACTCCTTCTTAATGACATTGAGCTGGTTGTTTGATCTCATGAATGGTGGTGATGGAGTTTTTGATGTGTTCAACGATCTGACTCCTTTTTTATGTTGCACCGGTTATTTAGTCCTGTGAATGGTTGTGACGGAGTTGTTGACATGTTCAATGATTTGTCTCCTTATTTGTAATATTACGTTAGTTGTTTGGTCCCAACTTGCTTGGTTGACATTTTAGCCTTATTCTAGCTCCGATCCTTTTGATCTTTGCGTGTTTCGTTCTCTTGGTTGAGTCGGTGGATGTTTCGTGCTTGGAGATCTTTCCATTGATCTTTCATCCTTATATGATGATGCAATTGCTATCACGCGTTGTCTAAGTACATTTATTTATCTCTCCCTTTCTCTCAAGAGTCAAATCATTTGAATTTATTGTGGGGAATCTATTTATACCCAAATTAATTTCATAAAATGATGTGTCACGTATGCTAAAAACATTATGTATATGTTTATGAGAATGCGTGATGTCATTGATAAAATATCAAGCAAATAAACAATGTTCAATTTATTTAAAATAATTCAAAAGCCCTGTGGGTAAAGTAGCTAAATGCTAATTATTACATAATCTTCCTTCATGTTAGTCCTCCCCAGATGTATCAATGGATTCGAAGTTTTCCATCCTATCCGCCTTCTCAAACACTTCTTGATAGCTCGAGAAGATGTCTGATCCAAACTTGTTCTTGTATGATGGCAGTGCACCATCCAGATGCTTGGTTATCATCTTTGGTAGAGTTAAGTGAGCCCTAAGCCTGACTTGTGTGGCCATCCAGCGTGCATAGTAGGATTTAAAGCTCTCACCCTACCTTTGCCTTATAGCCTCTAGATTTTGCATTGTGGTTTCCATTTGAGAGTTGAAACCATAATGCTCCAGTATAGCTTGAGCGAGGCTATTCCAATTGGTAGCTATGTCCAACGGAAGGTGGCTATACCATTCATTGACCTGGTGGCCTAGGGTGACGACAAAGAGCTTAGCCATCATTCGATCACTGACCCTCAATGCTCTCATCACCGTCTGATAATGCGTTAAGTGAGCGAGCGGGTCACCATATCCTACGTACTTCTCAAACTGCGGCATTGAGAAGTTTGGGGGTAAGTTATCTTCTTCTCCCATTATCGTTTGCATAGGGTATGTGTTCCATAGGTGACCACCGTGGGTGGCCAAGAACTATTGCCATAGTTCCGCCATGCCAGGTTGTTGGAGGATGGCTTTCCCTGTGCTTGGATAAGGGCCATATTGCCCCTGGGGATATACAGTGAAATGGGGCAGTTGAGGTGCCTAAAACTGTGAGGCGATCGACATACTCCAGTTAGGAATGGGGTGTTGGGTCATTCCTTGGTAGAAAGGCCCTGGTGCGAATGCTGGCTGCCCCATTTATCCCGGGAAGAATTGTGGAGGATTGGGAAAGTTATATCCTGGCTGCCTAATCGGAGTCTGGTTGAGCTGACTTTGTCCTGCCCTGAACTGATAAATGGCAGTAGGAGGAAGGGCATCATGAGTGAATTAGGAGGTCCCCTTGTTAGATTGACGTTGTTGAGGGTGACCTCCGGGTTGTACACTGCATTCTGGACCCTCCCGACATGTCGGCGAACAAGCGATGCTAGTTGTTCGCTATTAGCAAAGGCTGTCAGGGCAGCTACAATCTTGGTGCTCACCGATGAATGCTGAGAATTTTATCCCATTAGGATAGGGTGATCATCCCCTGCACCTTCTTCTTGCGGATTGGCCATGATTGACGTGCATTAAACCGAATCTGAGTCTGAACCCGAGTCCTCACTTGAGTCAATGTATGGAACCCCCTCCAAATTGGCCACAATTGGGGAAACGCGGACCAGGTGGCGAGCTAGCCTCTTCCAAGCCCCTTTGATACATGAGCAGAATATCAGACCATGCATGTAAGATTCATGATATGACTCATGATGCGGGTAATGCGTGAGATTTTTAATGTTATGGCTGCATTCATAAGTGGTTAGCATGCCATGATGTGAAATAACATGTATGTCAATTCGTTTGAAACAAACAAGTTAGTTGTTAGGTAAAAATGAAAACCTGTGGAAATGAAAATCCAACAACGGGGGTTGGATTTGAGATTTGTATAATGTCGGTGTGGCATCTTAATATGAGTGGTGTAAGCGAGTTGACTAAGCTACCTGTGTGGTAATAGGTCAATGGTTTGAGGTTTTGTACTATGACTAGGCCTCATGGAATGAGAATGTCAAAATTATTTCGGGTAAGAGGTGTGACATACCCTAATAAAATGAAAATAACTACCGTATGTAGCTACCTAATGAATGATTTGGTTATTACACAATTAGGGCGGAGCTTTGGATACTTGTGTGGTCATCACTATTTGGGGGTAAATGAATTATTGACTCATGTGGGCGGATGAATCGTGTATGAGGCGTATACCCTGGTAAGGTAAGACTTTTGAAGTTTGCCTCGTGTGGGCTTAGGTTGGGACATCAACTGGGATATCCTTTAATATGGGAAAAATGGTTTTGGGTAGGTATTTACCCCATTTGGGCTTTTGGTGTGTATGATTACCTCGGAAGGTCTGTGAGTTGGATGTTGAGTGGACATCTAATGGGTAATGTGGTGGAAAGGTTATTGCCCCTTGTGGGCCAAGTGTCGAATGTCAAGTGGACATCACGCAATAAAAGGAAGGTATGTTTGCCATGTACAGGCTAGTAGCGGGATGTCAAGTGGACATCTCATTGAAAAGGGGTAAGTAATATTCCTAAGTGGCTTTATGTTGTCCTAGGGCGACACGATCTATAGTGTCAACTGTGCCTAAGTGTATGTGATATGTACATTTAATATCATGAGTGTGTGCGTTCGAGTGTCTGTACAAAAATTCATGGTCAGTATGACATTTGTACAATGACAAATTGAAAGCAGTATACACATAGCACATAGCATGCAACGTCCAAACATCCAACCATATAACTCACACGTGTAAGATTTTTGGCTAGTCTCTGTCCTAAGTTTGGTTCATCTTAGTACCATGACGATACTAAGGACCGCATCTGCAAGAAAATATAATGCATGATCATGTGTTTGGGTAACACCCTAGGGAAAATGCCTATGGTTTATTTACATGAGGGTTATAAATGGGTTGCTGATGTAGAAGGTTCTTGTTGCACTAAAATAAACTCCAAGCCTCACCCCGAATGGGTTGAGGGAGGTACATGCGATATGGCAATAAGTGCTCCACCCGCTCAAGTACTATCTTTTCTTAGGGAGGCAGATTAGTACAAGAGAAAGCTTCACGATAATAAGGGTACCTTAATCTTGTGGGCTAATCCCTTCTACTACAATGTGTTATTATGAATATGTCAAAATTAAGAGAAAAGGGAATAACGTGATCAATAATTTTTAGCACTTATCCAAAATCTAAAACCTTTGAAAAAACAAGTTTTAGAAAAATCTCCAGTGGAGTCGCCACTGTGAGAGGGCGACACGGAGCCGTGGGCTGAGAGCGCGCGGGGTGAGAGGCACGGTCCACCGGGGTGTTTGAAAAAGAAAAGCACCGAGTCGGGGACCCGGAGAAAAGGTTGAAAAGAGAGGGCGAAAACAATTTTAAATCGGTTCGAACCCGAATCCGCTCTCTCTTAGTGTGGAGTCACCACTTGGATTAGCTCTTTCCAGGAATTAGGGTCTTGTGAGGCTTAATGTCCAGGGGAAGGCCCACTAAGACATAGAGATTCGGGTCTGGGATTAGTTGCTTATTTCTTAAGTGATCACATTATATTACATCTATAGAAAACCGTATTTTCTCAATTACGCATATTCACGCTTAGGTCATTTTTGGAGTTTATATGCATGATTCACGTATGTGCAAAAATAATAAATCATCCACAAGGCGGAATAATAAATCATCCACAAAGCAGTAAATAAATGCAGAAAATAAATGAGGAAAAATAAAAATTACAAGGCTTCAAAAAATCAGGGGATGCAACCGCCCGCTAACCTATTAATTACATTTTCCATAAAATATGTGCAATACCCTGAAGGAAAAATAAAATCCTAAACATACATCTAACCTACATCCACAAAGGTTAGCACATGGGATATCACGTATGCTCGATTTGATTTTAGCGAGGCACGTGTGACCTAATTAAAACATCAGCGGTTTAAAGTTGTTATTTTAAATAACAATTGGTTCATTTTTATTTTCATGTATGTTGATCAATTTTATTAGTGAAAATGATCGCATGGCATAAAGTGAGGTCTATTATCCGGGAATATATTTTATTCCCTTCGTGGGGGTATTCTAAAAGTAAAAAAAAAAGAAATAAAAGAAGAGGAAGAGAATTACAACATTTACAATAATAAGAAATAAATATGATTCCCAGGTACACAAATAAAATTAGAAAAAGATGAAACCATGAAATTCGCAACCCTAGGAACTCAGAGGCTTACCCTTGCGGTATGAATCCACTTCGGCGTATCCGTTCGGCCTTTGGAAGTCTTCCTAGTCCTTTATTTTAGGTGAAATTGGTGATGTAAAAGTTCAAAAAATCTTCGTTTAATTCTTGGAATTTTAGTGTAATTTAATTAGATAATACGTGTTTATTTATCAAAAAAATAATCAGACTCGGGTTCTAAATTTATTTTAGACCCGAGAATATCTGAGGATTTAAGAAGAAAAGATGAAGAATTTGATTAAAAGGTGAAGAGATTTGGGATCCAAAAGTGTTTTGGATCCGAGAAAAAATTAGAAGAAAGTAAGAAATTATTGTTTATATTTTTTTATCTGAAAGAGAGGATTTTTCTCTGAAATTTTGAGCCCCCTTCAATCCAAAAAGGTCTGACTATTTATAGGAAATAAAACACCGAAAATCCAAAAAGGCAGAAAAGTCTGGCGAGGAATCCTCCCCAGGAGGCCTTGCGAGGCTTGCCAGGGCATGGCGAGGTTCACCAGGTCCCTGTCGAGCCTCTCCAGGACCTTGGCGAGGTTAGCCAGCCCTCTGGCGAGTTGTGCCTCGCCAAGTATAGGATAGGCGGGCTCCGGATCTAGCTTCCGGTTGCGTTTTCAAATTTTTTTTTTTTGTATTTTTATAGTTTTTAGTTAATTTCTGAATTAAAGTCCTTTTAAATTCAGCGAAGAGGAAGACTCCCATTTGAAGATTGTCGGACGGTTGAAAATCATGTGATTCGAGGATAAATATCCTGAAAAGCCATCATCATTGAACGCACGAGATGGTACAAAATCCTGTGCTCATAACCACTTTTCTACCGATAAGATAAAAGTTCAAAATACGAACAGGTGTTGTCAATACCACTTATTAAAATAGAAAAACGGTGACCACTGCAAGTATACAATTTAGATGTAGTTTTAAAAGATATCGATCCCATAGGGAAGGAACCAGTTCTAAAGACTAACAAGAGTAACGGGGTAAATGAAAATATGAAATTTATATTGGAGGGGTTTGGATGATAGACGGATGAATGGATAGATGTATGAACAGACTAGAGAAGATGTAAAATATAGAGATATTCTTATGAACAATGTTTAACAGAGAAAAACATGCAAAATCATCAAGAATATTTTATACACTAGAAAACTTCAACAAATAAGGTTCTAGGCTCCCTAATATTCAATAATTCACCACAGAGCAACACATGAGATGACTTTTCTAAATCTAGGGTAAACGAATTATGACACTTATAAGAACCTGGATAACTATATTACTATGCTTAGTACAGGTCTCTTTCACATAGCCATATTTAGCAAGTAACCACTCCAAAAAATGTTGGCTCACTAAACAGCGTTATAATCGTAGATCCAATGATTATGCACAATCTTGTTAACCCCGAAATCAGTCTTAAAGTTAACTTGAAAGTATATAACTTGATTAATATAAATGACGCAAAATGAATTACTCGTTATGACACATAGACATATCATAAACTTCAAAATAGAAAGTACAAGCAGAAAACAAAGTAAAGTAGTAAGGTATGTAAGTGAAAGCTAAAGTTAATCAAACCGTATCCACTCTTTAATGGGAGTCATCAATTCCCGCAATTCCTGCGTCTGCTTTGAATCTGGTCTCGAATCATACAAAACCTCTGCTAGGATGTTATTCTTTGTGAACCTCAAATAAAATAATGTTGAAGAATGAAAACTTTTAGTTATAAGTGCTTTGCAATTACACTCATATAACAAATGCTCGAATTTGTGTAGAAATATAATGATCGAAATAGGAATCGAATCACTTATACATTTTTCACGCTAAGACTTTGAATGTAGTGAAATCTAGATATTACACTCTCTATCTATACATGCACACTATCATTCAATGCCTTCTAATCATGCCATAAACATGCACCATGAAATTGTTGAGTTTTGAACCCTATTTATAGAGTGTGAAGGGTTGCATCTATCCAAATGAAGAGTCATGTCCATTGTCAAAGAGTTACATCACTTCAATATGATTGGATGTAAAGATTCATCCTCATCCACAATGGAAAGCACCTTTTCATGATTGGTTGACTTCCAAAAGGTGTCTTTTTGGTTGGTAGTTGATGGCGGTTGATCGTTCTTATCTGGCGGTTGAAAGAAGAGAAGAGTTGACCAAAAATAGTCAAGGTCATGACCGTGAATGTATGTCGCGATTGTGAATACTTGTTTGCCAACTTTCTGTTGTGAAGGTTAACAAGTCGTGACCGTGATATATGTGTCACGATCGTAACATGCCTTTTTCACATGATTCCTCTTTGTGATTTCTACCGATCTTTGACATCTTCGATTCTTTGCCAATTCCTTAAGTTCCACGCATCATTTTGCACCTTTTTCACTCTTTTTCCATAGAATTCCACTTTTGTTCATTTTACTTCCAAGATTTACCTAGCTTTTACATTTGTATAAAAAACAACTACATACCACGTGAGATCTTTTATATGAAGTATAAAATGAAACAAAACCATATCGTTTTATGTTTGAAAATGTCATGATAATAAGTGTTATACACTTATCACACCTCCACACTTAACTTTTGCCTTGTCCTCAAGGTAAAAACAACAAAAGTGTATAAATTAGTATTCAAGTTCGTACCTCATTTGGCAAAAGACTATTGTAGTGAGTACCACATTCCCACATTGCATAAGATTCAAGTAAAAGTTCAAAATTTCCCACAAATTAGTAATGTACAATTTATATAGTCCAGTTGCATACCTTTGCTCTTAATGGAGGGTCAACCAAATTGCCTCTTCATATAAGTGTTATATGCTTACTCGTATATTACCTTCTCTCAAGTGTAGTATAAAGTATAAAGGACAAAGGGAGCACAATTTGGAAAGTTTGATCTCAAGGCATTTTTAGGTAACCTAGGATGCTAAAAACACTCTTAGTGCTTGCATTTTATGCTCCATACCACTCTGCCCTTTTTTTAGTGGTTGCATTTTATGCTCCATACCACTTTCTCTCATTTTTTTTCTTTTAAGCATATATTTTTGAAGTATAGATTTGTACTTTGCACCCATTTTTCATGCTATGCTACTTTTTCTTTTTTTCACTCATTGAATGTTTACAGTTTCTACTCCGTACCATTCCTCACCTTTTGCATAACTCATTGGTTATCTTCTCTTTCTTTTGATTTTTCTCTTAATACCCTCATCCTTTATTGATTACTTTCAAAGTATTATGGCTATAGTTTCCCAATACTTTAAATACACTCAATACTGATAGGACGTATTCAAGAATAGCATATAAAACTCATAATAAGAACACTACTAGATATTACTCCACTTAAACTTATCGGTAGCATTAAACTAAAACTATACAACTTATACTAATTCATGTTGCAATGATATATATATCGAAACTTACTTGGAATGTTACTTTTGAATATTACTCACAACTCATCCTTGCCAAATGCTAAATGTTGTGCGAAAAAGCTCACACTATCAACGTGTGATCATACTCGAAACACTTAGTTTGAAATATGCACTAACATCAATCTTGAAATACCTAACACTCAAAATAACCTTGGAACATATGTTAGTATAGTATAGATATGGATAATGTATAAATAACACAAAATCAAGAAAAATTTTCAAATTCTTCGATTTTTTCATTTTATTTAATTTTTTTGGATTTTCGGGATTGTTTTACAAACGCCCCCACATTAAAGAACACAATGTCCTCATTGTGGAAGACTTTATTAAAATTGAAAATTTAAACTTAATCACACACAACTGAAAGAAAATAAATAAAAGAAAAAGAATTTGAACCCGTTTTATTCATCTGAACTTGAATATGGAGACTCGGTCAGATTTCTAAATTCTGCATTTTGAAGTATGTATTCAACTTGCGGTTTAATGAGATGTTGAATTTCGTTAGTTGATGAACATCTTGCTGTATGGAGGCAATGTCTAGGCATGCTTGGTCGATATCTTTCACGAACTTTCCTCGCCATATATCATGTGTACTTCCGGAGGCTTGTCTTGAACCACTACTTCCGAATTGAACTTCTTCAACATCTTCATCTTGTTGGTTTTCTAGAGAAGTAGATCCATTTGTCGGTCGAAGCTTCCTTACCCTTACTCCATATGGTAGAAATGTAAATTTTCCTTCGTCTTCTTTACCAATCCTGCTCTCTTCATGTATACTCCTCCCATAAAGTTAAATTTCTCTCTTGGACTATATTGATATGGTAGTTGTTTCTTCTTCGCACCCAAAACAATTCTGCAAATCATATTTGCACCTCCAACTCTAGCCTTTTTGTGTGTAGTCAGACTAGTGATGGACTCCAAAATATACATCGAAAACTTTGGCCGTAATTGCGAAACTGCACACTCCAATATTACCAAGTCTTTCATTTACACTTTAGTAGTTTCGTGTCGAAAGAAAAGACTTTGAGAAATAAACTTGTGAAGGTATAGAAGACAATTACTCTGATATTCTTGTTGGACGAGTTTTTGACATCGTATCGACCCAATCCCATTAACTCAGTCCAAACAACTGTTAAATTGTAATCTTCATCTTTTTCAATCTCCTCATATGTTCCTCCAAAACCGAACCATTTGATTAAATCCACCAAAGTGAACTTATATTCTTCTCCTCCATTCCCTGAATTTCCTTTTCATAAAGTTCCCATCTTCCACAACAGTAACCAAAAATTCGAGGACCCATTCCTCGATAAAAGGAAAATGCATATTCACAAACTTCTCCAATCCAAGAAGTGAAAATACTCTTCTACTTCTGCATGAATCCCAGCATCAATAGCAAAAGTAGGATCGTAGAAAAGCATACTGTGAAAATCAAAGTTCTTGATTCTCAAGTATCTTTCAACTTCTTCTTCACTATAGATTAGAAAAGGGCATCCATACTTATTTTTTTGGTTTACCAACTTGTTCTTCCCTTTAGTTGCTGCAGACTTCTTACGAGCCATTGAATTCAAGAAAGAAAGAATTATGTTTGATTTGGAAAACAGAGAAAATTTGCTTTTGCAAAGGATTGAATTTGTGAAAAGAGTTATTGTGAAAACAAACTAGGAAAAGTGGTTATTTATATAGAAAATAAGGTATTAATTACTTTTCCAATGGATATATATCAAATATAACCGTTAAAATATAGCTGTAACAACAATAACTGCTGTACAAATCACACGGGTCACAATTGTAACTCTCTTTTATACTGAAACAAAGAGTTCAGACCATACAGATCACGAGCGCGATACAAGTCATGATCGCGATATTCCAAAATCCAAAAATTTTATTCTTTTCTTTTATTTGAAAAACTACACTAATACACAAAAACAAATAAAAATATACTACTATATTATACTATATATATTTTTTAGGAAAATATAAGAGATTTAAGTATCGATGGAGTTTTTCAACCCCTCGACTTCATATTCATGGATGAAATCCAACTTAACAACTTCTTGGATGCAAGCATAAATCAAGTCAAGTTTCATACATATATCTTCATCCATTGGATATTTATTAGCTTTATCCATGTTAAATTCAATTGTATCATTACCTATCCTTAACTTAATTTTGCCTTCCCACACATCAATCAATGCTTTGCTAGTATGCATAAAAGGTCTTCCTAAGATTATAGGACATTTTTCATCATTTGCAAAATCTAGCACAACAAAGTCTGTTGGAAAAACAAATTTATCCACTTTAACTAGTACATCTTCTATTATGCCATAAGGAAGTTTTATAGACTGGTTAGCCAATTGCAAGACCATATTTATCCTTTTAACTTCATCATCAAGCTTCAACTCTTTGAAGATTGATAAAGGCATAAGGTTTATACTAGCCCCAAGATCACATAAACATTTTGGAAAAGAAATGTTTCCAAGTTTACACGGAATTGTAAAACTTCCTAAATCTTTAAGTTTAGTGGGCATTGTAGTAGTTATTATTTTGCTACAATCTTCAGTTAAAGATACTTTTGATATTTCTTCTAAACTACATTTACGAGATAAAAGTTCTTTAATAAACTTACCGTATTTAGAAATTTGAGTGATGGCTTCAATGAATGAAAGATTGATTTCCAGACCTTTAAGTTTGTTGATGAACTCAATGAATTGCTTATCCTCATTCTTCTTCATCATTCTTTATGGAAATGGCGGTTGAGGGGGATTAACCTTTCTAGATTTAGGTTGTTCATCCTCTCCTACGTTATCATTGGATTTACTCATATAATCATCCGGTACTTCAACAACATTATTAGAAGGCATGCCTGAAGGATTTGGTTCATCTAGTAATTTAGCACTAAGAATGGTTATTGCATGCACATTTTCCTTAGGATTTCCTTCTGTGTTACTAGGTAAATGGCCTTTTCCTCTGGATGGAATAGCACTCACTAATTGACCAACTTGTATCTCCAAATTATGAATGGAAGATGATTGATTTTTAAACATTTGATCCATCCTATTTTCTAACTTTTTGTACATTCTTCAAACTCGAATTGCTTATTACAAACTCCTTCCAAAAATTTATCTATTTTACTTGTTAATTGTCCTATTCTATCATTACTTTGATAATTCTTTTTGTTGATTATCACTATATTTCCAATTAGAATTCCTATAGTTATTTCCATTATTGCCATAAAAATTCCCTTGACTTTGAACATAACTTAATTACTCCCTTACACATGGGTTAAAGTTACACTCAAAAGCAGTGTGTCCGATTTGACCACAACTTTCACATGTCAAAGGGTTATTCTTACTTATATGCATGTTATCCATCTTATGAGATAATGTAGATATTTGTGCTTGCATAACAGAAATAGAGTCTAATTCATTGACCTTTTTAACTGAACTAGAAGATGTAGATGCAGCATGTGAATGAGTAGGAGTAGTAGTACTTACTTGTGCTCTCTCCATTGGCCAAATACTATTGATATTTGTCATATCTTCCAAAAGATCAAAGGTTTCTTGACTAGTTTTCTTCATAAGAGATCTCGTAGCCATAGCATCAATAACTCCTCTAGTTGCATGATTTAGTCCATTGTAGAAAGTTTGCAGATTACATTCTGAGGTAAACCATGATGAGGACAAACTCGTTGAAGTTCCTCATAATGTTCCCAAGCTTCGTACAATGATTCACTATCTTTCTGAGTAAAGGAAGTGATTTCTTTAATAAGTCTTATGGCTTTGGCTATAGGGAAATATTTAGTCAGAAATGCTTGGGCTAATTAATTCAACCAAACTTTCGCTTTATCATGGAGTGTAAATGGGAATAAGTGAAGTTTAACTACTTTTTCAAGAACATTTTTCATTTTGAAAGTGTCACAGACTTCTAGAAAGTTTGCAATGTGAGCATTCGGATTTTCATTGGGTAGACCATAGTATTGCACATTATTGCTTATCATTTGAAGTAATGCTGGCTTGATTTCAAACTGATTTGCTACAGTTGATGGTCTAGTAATTCCTTGATTGTTACCATTGATGGTCGGAATGACATAATCCATGAGTCTTGGTTGAGGTGGATCTGGAACTGGACCTTGAACTCGTTCTTGATCTTCAGCCATCCTTCTTCCTTGTCTCTTATTTCTCTGTTTCCTTGTCCTATAAAATTGTTATATTTTTTATTCGAAAGACCACAAACTTTCTCCCGAACTACGCGTACTTGGCATTCACATGCTAGAAAGAAAACTCAATGAATAAGAAAGAAAAATATGTTAATAACAAAATATAAAAACTTAAAATCAAAAATAAAATCTAAAAATAAAAATAAATAAATCTAATTAACACATAAATATAGTTGCCCATTCTCCGGCAATTTGATCTCTTAAAACGCACTTTCCATCCCCGGCAATGCGCCAAAAATATGATCGTAATGTTTTGACTCTATTTATTTTGAGGGCTTATATTAGGTGATGAAGTCAAAAACCTTATTCCCCACTTTTCTACCTATAAGATAAAAGTTCAAAATACGAACAGGTGTTTTCAATATAGCTTATCAAAATAGAAAATTGGTGACCACTGCAAGTATACAGTTTTGATGTAGTTTTAAAAGATATTGATCCCACAGGGAAGGAACTAGTTCTAAAGACCAACAAGAGTAACGGGGTAAATGAAAATATGGAATTTATATTGGAGGGGTTTGGATGATGGACGGGTGAATGGATAGATGTATGAACAGACTAGAAAAGATGTAAAATATAGAGATATTCCAATGAACAATGTTTAACAGAAAAAAACATGCAAAATCATCAAGAACATTTCGTACACTAGATAACTTCAACAAATAAGGTTCTAGAATCCCTAATATTCAATAATTCACCGTAGAGCAACACGTGAGATGACTTTTCTAAATCTAAAGTAAACGAATTATGACACTTTTAAGAACCTGGATAACTATATTACTATGCTTAGTACGGGTTGCTCTCACATAGCCATATTTAGCAAGTTACCACTCAAAAAATGTTAGCTCACTAAACAGCGTTATAATCAAAGATCCAATGATTACCCCAAAATCACTTTTAAAGTTAACTCGAAAGCATATAACTTGATTAATATAAATAACGCAAAACAAATTACTTGTTAAGACACATAGACTTATCATAAACTTCGAAATAGAAAGTATAAGCAGAAAATAAAGTAAAGTTGTAAGGTATGCAAGTCAAAGCTAAAGTTGATATCATCAATTCTTGTAATTCCTATGTCTACTTTGAATCCGGTCTCGACTAGTACAGAACCTCTGCTAGGATGCTATTTTTTGTGAATCTCGAATAAAAGAATGTTGAAGAATGAAAACTTTTATTGATAAGTGCTTTGCAATTACACTCATACAACAAACACTCGAATTTGTGTAGAAATATAGTGATCGAAATAGGAATCGAATCACTTATACATTTTTGTCGCTAAGACTTTGAACGTAGCAAAATCTAGATATTACACTCTCTATCTATACACGTACACTATTATTCAATGCTTTCTAATCATGCCATAACCATGCACCATGAAATTGTGAGTTTATAGAGTGTGAAGGGTTGCGTCTATCCAAACGAAGAGTCGTGTCCATTGGCGAAGAGTTGCATCACTTCAATATGATTAGATGCAAAGATTCATCCTCATCCACAATGGAAAGGCACATTTTCATGATTGGTTGACTTCCAAAAGGTGTCTTTTCAGTTGGCGGTTGATCATTCTTATCTAGCGGTTGAAAGAAGAGAAGAGTTGACAAAAAACCGTCAAGGTCACGATCGCGAATGTATGTCACGATCGTGATTACTTAGTTGGCAACTTTTTTCTGTGAAGGTTAACAAATCGCGATCGCGATGTATGTGTCACGATCGTAACATGCCTTTTTCACATGATTCCTCTTTGTGATTTCTACCGATCTTTGACATCTTCAATTCTTTGCCAATTCCTTAAGTTACACGCATCTTTTTGCACCTTTTTCACTCTTTTTCCATAGAATTCCACTTTTGTTCATTTTACTTCCAAGATTTACCTAGCTTTTACATTGGCATAAAAAACAATTACATACCACGTGAAATCTTTTATATGAAGTATAAAATGAAACAAAACCATATCGTTTTATGTTTGAAAATGTCACGATAATAAGTGTAATTATACACTTATCAAGGTTTACTTGAGTTTGTTTAAGGGAAAATAACTCAGTTTACTAAGTAATTAATTAAGTCACGCTTAGAGTAAGGAAAGTTGATTTGAGCTTAGTATTACATAGTTTATAAGATGTTTATTCAGCTGTGCTAAGTTAGTTTTTTGTGAAAAAAGTTGTATATCTTTGACACTTAGAGAATTAAATGACACATGTGCTATTAACGGTTTCTGTGAGAAATGGAATATCCCTTTTATGCTTTTCAGGAGAAAAGGCATTGCAATTAATGAAGATATTCTAGTGGTCCTCACAAACAAAATGTGTCAGTACGGAATGTTGGAGATTCCTCTCTATAGTCCAAGATCAAAGGAATCCTCTGACATGTGCCGCTTCTCAATGTCTCCGCACAACTCTACAATGTCAACAAGTCAAAGAATTACAGAATTCCAAGTTACATCCCACGCGCTTCTCTATCAAAATGGATTTCTTGAAGATAAACGAATTTTTAACGCTGGGATAATGGATTAATCTCACACTTCAACGTTCGAAATCTCTGTATCTAAATGTCCTAGAATTTATCTCCAATGGGAAAATTTTGAAGGATTTGAAGAGAAGAGATATTGTAGTGCTATCAGGATGAGAAGTTTGCAATGGCTAAATCCAAGACCTTCAACTATAAATTGAAGACTAGAGCAAACGTTCAAACATGGTGAATCGCCTCGAATTTCTCAAAGAGATGAAACTCTGTTCAAATAATCACAGCTTCAAGAAATTCTAAATCAAGCAATCAACAAACACTAATTATCAATATCTATTAAAAATAGAGGGAATAGCACTTAAGGTTTGTAAAAGATTCAACATTTTAGTAAGTTGAATTCTTCTATTCGTGTCTTTTTGATAAATCCAAGTGTCAGTTTAGGAAGGGTACCTAAACTGATGTTGAGAGCTAGTTAGAAAGGAGGGTGCTTTGTGTATTCTTTTCTACTCGTTGTAAAGGCTTCTCCGCCAAAGGAAGGAACGAATCACCAGTGGATTAAAGCTTGGAAAGGAATTCAAGGACTAAAGGTAGGCTAGGGGCTGAACCAGGATTAAATCTCAAGTGTAAAAGTTCTAACCTTTTCCTGTGTATCTTTATCGGGTTTTATCTCATTCATCATTCTGTCTATTTCACTCATTTTACTTGAAAACCAATCCGAGCTGAGTAAAGTACGTAGCAATGTTTGAAGATAAACTATGCCAGCAAAGCCGAGCAGTTTATTATTCTTACACTCAACTTAGCACGATAAACTTACCACGCATCTAAAAACATAACTTGGTAAAATATTTTTACAAAACTTAAAAAGAAACCAAGAACTACATTCACCCCCCTCTGTTGTTTATTTAAGCTGTTTAGGGACAACAACACCCATTTATAATAACTCATATTCCCTAATTATCAAGTCAATCTTGGTCTCCTTTACTTTTTCAATCCCCTCATAGGTGAATTCAAACTTCCTCCATATCTCCTACACAATCTCTCATCCCGAAACCTTGTTAAAATCAAACAAGTCTAACACATAATGTAAGTAATTGATGGCTGTCGCATTCTCCTTGAGAAGCTTAAGGTTGGCACCATTATAATCTTCATGTTCAACAGGAACTCGCTGCCCATTCCTCACAACAATTGGAATACAAAGGCTAACCTCGATGTCTAGCCATGCTTGCATGCTTTGAGATTGTATAAAGTTTTTCATGCAATTTTTCTAGAAAGAATAGTGTTGTCCATCAAAAAGTGGAGGTCTGGTTAAATACATTCTTTCCTTGAGGAGTTTTGTCTGCCCGTGACCAGGAATGTAAAAAGGATTATTAAATGCCATTTGGATCTTTATACTCAAGATTGTGAAGTCTTAAGCTGAAAAATTGCTCTGATACTACTTGTTGGTCTTAAGCTGAAAAACGGCTCTGTTTAACTTGTTCTTTTTATAATTTGAAAGTTTTTATCCAAGTTATATTAATGTATTATGAGTATAAAATGTTGTATGCAAACAAAAGGATAAAACACTACAAACCACTCACCTTTTGTTGATTTTGGTTTGGTCACAAGCTGTTGTGAGTAAAATCTCACTCAGCTCAGGTTGGGTTTTCAAGCTAAATAAAACAGAGAGAAAGATGCTAATGTATGAGTGAAGTTGATAAGATAAAAGAACAATTAAACTTGAGATTTTATCATGGTTCGGCCCCTAGCTTACCTCCAATCTATGGATTCCTTTTCGAGCTTAAACCCACTAGTCTTCACTCTTTTAACCAGGTGCAAAAACCTTTAACAATGGGTAGATGGATTTCAATAAGTACCTTCCAAGATAACCACCACTATTAACAGTTTGAGTACCCTTCTCAAACTGTTATCACTCAGTTTTGAAATAAACAAATTAGAATAGGAACTCAACTTACAAAATGTTGGTTCCTTTATAATGATTGACTTAGCTAGATTCTAAGTCTAATAAATTTCTCTCTAATATAAATTGAATAAGATTCTATTGTTTGCTTTTGAGATTTACTTGATAGGAATTTCGAAGGGTGTGATTTCTTGAACAGAGTTTTAGCTCTTTAGAAATTTAGGTGATTCCCAAGTTGTATATAACCGCTTCTACCTCTAATTATAGTTGTAAACTTTGGGAAGTAGCAGTTGCAACTTATCATCTTCACTTTTGGTTGAAAATCTCTTCTCTTTACTCCTTCAAACTTCTTCTCGTTTGAGACCATTTTGAAGTCGTTTAAAGACAAGCTTTTGAATGTTGAGGCTCTATACCAATCCCTTGATTAATTTCTCATCGAGGTCTCTTATCATCAAACAAAACTGCTAAGAGTTAGCGCCCGAGATGCAATGTGGAGGATTTTGATTAAATCCTTTAGTTGACATGGTAGTGGCGCGACGATGTTGGAAGATGGTGCAATGGTAGAGGATTCCTTTTGACTTGGACTTTAGTGAATACATGTCAATATTCCATACGGACACCTTTTCGTTGTGAGGACCACTTGAAAATTCTGTTGTTTTTATCGTCAAATCCTTTTTAAAACCTGAAACGCATCAAACAAGAATATTATGTTTTCACATAACAGTTAAAGGTAATAGCGTAATGTACTTTACTCAACATCACATAATAGAACTCAACTTACGCTGAGATATATTGCATAAACTTTAAAGCTGAGTTACTCGGCACTGTTACTTTTGCAACACTAATCCTAATCTGATTAAGTCTATGTCAAGCCGAGTTGTTTCTTCACAAACCGACTTTAAGTTGAAAACTAACTTATTTAAGAGTCTACTTAGTATCTAATTAATTTCACTATCCTATGTAATTTGTTATTTCCAAAACTTAAATACTGTGAAATATCATTAAGTTGGGTTCAACAATGTTATTTTAAGACCGACGAGATTCAAGCCAAGCCTGAACACTTTCATTCACGAGCTAAGCCGGGCCTATGACAGTTTGATCTCGGTTTGACTCGTTAACACCCTTTTCCTGACATCCTTTATTGTTATGAATAATTTTTTAAATTTGTAAAATATGGTGTACTCGTGCACCATTTTTAACCAATTCATTCCAGGTAAAATGTATCTCTCTTATAAGTGCAATACAACTAAAAACAATTATGCTTCATTACACCATTTTTAATGCAACTAAAAAATGGGGTGTTATAACACCATTTTTCTCCAAAGTTAAAGTGGCTCTACATGTATCCTTTTTCTTTAACCTGCATCAGATCATTATATTTTTTTTCTACAAAAGCATTATTAAGGTCCATAATCCTATTTAATTAGTAGATGTTTGCATGTATTGAGAAGGTTTTGATTCATTATAAAGACACTTATTGATTTGATTGATATGGCTCTTGTTGGGAATAGGATTTCAAAGTTTCTATTAACCTCTAAATATGGCAATGGGGTATGAAATGCCACATGTCAACTTTAATTTGGTGGGGGAGAAAAATCGAGCAAATAACGTTTTTGAAAAGTCAAAGCAACAAGAAATATGAAGTTTAGGTGGCAATATGGTGCACTTTTGTTAAGTTTAGGGAACTAATAAAACAAGTGAAAATTTAGGTGTAGTAGAGTATTCAGACCAGATTTAGGGAGGTTTTGATGTGTTTAACCTTTTCAAAATTAAAATATAAAAAAATTTTCACATTTTTTTAATAAATTAAGGGGTTCGATTCTTTTTAATGAATATCGATTTTGAAAATATAGGGTATCAAACCCATGACCTCTCATTTCAATTTTAGGAGACATATTGATTGAGGTAAACACAATTGGTGAAGACATACAATATCTCACCTCAATGTTGGGTGGCAATTTAGCTACACATGATTAATATAAAATCATTTAATAATTATAATTACTTGTAGAATTTCGGATCACTATTTGTCAACCCATTTTTACACTTATTGTCCTCCATGGTGCCTAAAATGTTTTTGTCACTAATAAAATTAGTACCATATCAATATTTTAAGATTACGAAAATGTCTTTATTGATAAAAAAAATTAAGTTATATTTAATTTTAAATTAAATAAACAATATATTTAATGTAAGTATATAAATAGTTACAAAAATATATAAATCCTAAACATCAATTAAATAATTAATTACTAGTACGAATAATTCTAAATAGGAAAAAAAATAAAAAAAAATCTAAAACAAAGCTACAAATCAACAAAATTTCAATTTTAATCTTCATCTATCGAAACACAATCTTATTATTGTCATATAATTCTTACCCTCATTTTGTACGTTTAAATTTATAAGAAATTTTTTCAATTCTTCTATACAGAACAATGTTTTTTAAAAGATAAAAAATGTAAATGAATGGGATAAGTTGTATGATAGCAAACGAAGAATATGAGAGGGTTTATCAAAATCGATATAATACAAGCTTAATAAAAACAAATTTGTTATCGATTTAGTTCTTTTTTTATACTTGTATTTTTATTACTCAAAATAACAATACTAATATTGATTAAGTGTTTTTGTAATATTTTATGTATTAAATTTTTATTTCAAATAATTTCTTTAATAATTAAATATGACGGGCATATAGACAATTTTTTAGGGCGGCAAGTATAAAAATGGGAGCTAAATAACATTTTTTTAATAAAAAATAAGGACTGAATTTATGGGGGATGGTAAATGTTAAAATAAGGCGGCAAATATCATCCATCGAAGTATTAGTTTAATATTTAGAGCCTAGATAACCAAATGGAGTAAATCTAGCTTGGAGTTAAAGTAGATATGTGAATTTAAAAGGAGAATGACCACTTTTATTGGTACAAAATCCTTCCTCCAAAATCAATCATCATCTTGTATTTAATTACAATACATAAGAAAGTATTATGTAAAACAAAATCCCCAAATATATAATCATTTGAAGATGAAACTGCATTTGTTGTAACCTGCCATGACAAAATACAACAATCCAATTAGGTTAATATATACTCTATACTATATTTTACTTGACAAATTCATTTCCATTAGTATAATTAATTTTCAAACACTAAAGTTACTATTTTATATATACTCTATAGACTTGTTAAGCTATGAGCCATAATCATATGTTGTTCAAGTAGAAACTAACTCTTTTCTGCTTTCAAATACTTATTTGAACTATTAAACTAAATTTTTTCTACATCTCGTTTACAATATGACATGTGATTTTTTTTATCTTTTCACTTTTACACTTTTTTACTTCCATTTCTTCAATTGCTCTCTTCTTAAAATTGCTACATGGACAACAAATTTAGTCAGATTTTGGGTATTCCTGATTGGGTCTCAAATCAATTTATAACTTTTTACAAAAGAAAAATCATTGGCTGATAATAATAATAATAATGTGTGAAATGAACTTACTAGGATCAACAGTAACAAGCATGGCAGAGCCTCCAAAATCACAAGTACCTCCACCAGCCTTGTTATTCTGCCAGTAACTATTGAAAGCATAAGAGGCATGGGCCAGCAATGTATTGGGCTGAAAACAAGGCCCATTGGGCTGTATGGCCTTGCAATCGGCCCCTGACCCACATGCATAATCCAACGCTGCTTGAATTGCCGAATCTGGCACTGTTGGCTTTGCAACACACCACACTGCAAACTGCGGTTTTTTATGCGGCGGTGGTGGTGGTGGCAGAGCTGGGCTCGGTAAGTTAGGCCCAGGAGAAGAGCTTGGCGGCCCAATGGGCTTTGGTGTAAAGCTACGAGGTGGGCTTTTGATGGTAGATGGTGGAGGTGGTGGCACCATCAAAGTAGGTGTAGCCGGAGGAGTAAAGAGAGTCGGTGGAGGAATTACAGCCGGGGAGAGGAGTGGTGGCAGTGACGGTAGCGGTGGTGGAGGAGGAGCCAGCGGAGTAGGTAAACCATATGGGTAACCATTTAATGGTGGGATTGATACTTCTGCTTCAGGATACTTGAAATTATAATCATCATTGAAGTATGTGGCATCTGTAACGAAAATTGCAATTAATTACGGCCAATATTTTTTTTTGAATATTAAAAGAACTAATTCTTACCAGTAGCAATGAGGATGCTGGCAATAATGAAAATGCGGACAATTTTAAGTTTCAAAAAATTATATAGCGGCTCCATTTGATTATTTGTACAACTATATGTTATTGAGCAAAAATATGAGCATATATAGATAGGATGGGTCTAGTACAAGCCAAAGATTATAAGATTCCATGCTACATATTTATGCAACATCAATTATTAAGCTTTAGTATCTATATGTTGTATTTTAAATTAATTTCTCTTTAATAAGCTTTTCATATAAGTTAATTTGAATTGTCAAATAGTATAATAATATATTATGTTATACAATAATTGAAATCATTGATTGTTTTGTTTTCTTAATCATCTGTTACAATATGTCACTAAAACACAAATCATGCTTATAACATTAATCAAGGTCGATATTTAACATAAATTTAAAAAAACTACTAAATAAACGAACTAACTAAATTCAATAGGGAAATTTATAATGGGTGATGGAAGTGATAAATAATAATAATAATAACAATTTTGTTAGGAATATATGCTTTTCTTGAGAAGAGAGTAATACTAAAGAATGGAGAAAACAACTTTCCCATTTGCTTGCTTAATTCCTACTCAAACTCTAGGATCTTTCTATCAATTTGGCCTTTTTTCAAAATTTATCCCTCTAAAAAATAACAGATGTCAAATTTTTAATAGAAAAAATGAATCAGCATGAAAAGCTGATTTGAATAATCTCAAATCGGGATTGAGAGAATTTAGGGTTTGCATAGCTGCCAAAACACTATTTTCTAATTAAACAACTAATGTTTTTGTTGGATGTCTGATAACAACTAAGACGAATGTCACATTTTCTTTGACTAATAACCATTTAACTAAAATAAACGTAATTAAACTTGTTAGAACTCATAACTCATAAGTACTAAACTTAGTTGAATTTATTGAAATATATCACATAAATATGTAAGTCTTGAACTCAACGGAAGTTAACATAAACTGAACTTAATTTCTAATTATAAGTCTAAAAAATATGATAGCAAGGTATAATATGACTCAATATGATAAGAGAGCCCAACTAAATAGCAAGAGTCCATGAATTCTATTCATTATAAATTGCTCACCAAGTTCAAGAGTTATGCCACATGACCAATAAAGAGAGGGTCAAGTCATCACTAATCTCCTATATAAGGAGCACAAATCCACAATACAAGGTAACTAACTAATCCTCTTTGTTCTATTGATTACCCCATCAAGCATTATACTGACTTGATCGTTGGAGAGCCTTCGCTGGAATCTTGGCCGAGATCCTCTAATTTCGTTGTTGTCTTGCAGATCAATCGTCTTTGGATCCCATGACATCACAACATGATTCAAGTTTATTATTTGAGCAAACTGAACATGTAAGTGGGTTTTGCTAGTAAAAATTTTCCATAATATAAAGATTTTTAGTTAGCTCTGAGGTTTAATCTAGGTAGGGTTGTCATGGATGTTATCAAATCTTAGAATGCATTTTTCATCTTCCTATCCATTAAGGTTTCATAAAACAAATTCTCCCATACGCATACCATTCACTAGTGCAAAAATGGCTTATAGGGACGCACCATTTGCGAGGGTTGTACTAGAAACCGTCTGAAAAAGTATGGACGGAAAGACGGAGAGGGTTATTATGGACGGTTGTTACGTAACAACCGTCCGCAATACTTCTTATAGTATTGCGGACGGTCGTTAAGTAACAACCGTCTGTAATACAAAGGTTATTGCGGACGGTTGTTATGTAACAACCGTCCGCAATACTTCTTATAGTATTGCGGACGATTGTTAAGTAATGACCGTCCGTAATACTAAGGTTATTGTGGACGGTTGTTACGTAACAACCGTCCGCAATACTTCTTATAGTATTACGGACGGTTGTTACTTAATGACCGTTCGTAATACACAGATTATTGCTGAAAGAAATAAACCCTATCTCTTAATTTACGATGCAGCCGCTTCCCTCTTTGGTAGAGACCAAATAGAGCTCTAATTTCCAGCGATGATACTTTGCCATGATACTTGGTTTTTCTGTGAACCAACTGCCTCTTCAGGTTCGTATCAAGCTATCTTAATTCTACTTCGATTTGTTTTCATCCTTTTATCAATCATTTCTCCATGTTCATGTGCTTTGTTTTAGATCTGATTAATAGAGTATTGTTGTTGCTTTGGTTGTATTCTATCTCTTAATTTACGATGTAGCCGCTTCCCTCTTTGGGAGAGATCAAATGGAGCTCTAATTTCTAGCGATGATACTTTGCCATGATACTTGGTTTTTCTGTGAACCAGCTGCCTCTTCAAGTTCGTATCAAGCTATATTATTTCTGCTTCGATTTGTTCTCATCCTTTTATTAATCGTTTCTCCATGTTCATGTGCTTTGTTTTAGATTTGATTAATAGAGTATTGTTATTGCTTCGGTTGTATTCTATCTCTTAATTTACGATGCAGCCGCTTTACTCTTTGGCAGAGATCAAATGGAGCTCTAATTTCCAGTGATGATACTTTGCCATGATACTTGGTTTTTTTTGTGAACCAGCTGCCTCTTCAGGTTCGTATCAAGCTATCTTATTTATACTTCGATTTGTTCTCATCCTTTTATCAATCGTTTCTCCATGTTCATGTGCTTTGTTTTAGATCTGATTAATAGAGTATTGTTGTTGCTTTGGTTGTATTCTCTCTCTTAATTTACGATGCAGCCGCTTCCCTCTTTGGCAGAGATCAAATGGAGCTCTAATTTTCAGCGATGATACTTTGCCATGATACTTGGTTTTTCTATGAACCAGCTGCCTCTTCAGGTTCGTATCAAGCTATTTTATTTCTGCTTCGATTTGTTCTCATCCTTTTATCAATCGTTTCTCCATGTTCATGTGCTTTGTTTTAGATCTGATTAATAGAGTATTGTTGTTGGTTCGGTTGTATTCTATCTCTTAATTTACGATGCAGCCGCTTCCCTCTTTGGCAGAGATCAAATGGAGCTCTAATTTCCAGCGATGATACTTTGCCATGATACTTGGTTTTTCTGTGAACCAGCTGCCTCTTCAGGTTCGTATCAAGCTATCTTATTTCTGCTTCAATTTGTTCTCATCCTTTTATCAATCGTTTCTCCATGTTCACGTGCTTTGTTTTAGATCTGATTAATAGAGTATTGTTGTTGCTTCGGTTGTATTCTATCTCTTAATTTACGATGCAGCCGCTTCCCTCTTTGGCAGAGATCAAATGGAGCTCTAATTTCCAGCGATGATACTTTGCCATGATACTTGGTTTTTCTGTGAACCAGCTGCCTCTTCAGGTTCGT
>CATIWQ010104105.1:0-13403 GCA_949673415.1 Euphorbia schlechtendalii
GACTAGAGGTAGGCTAGGGATCGAACCAGGATAAAATCTCAGGTGTTCAAGTTCTAACCTTAATTGCTTGCCTTTATTGCTTTTATCTCATCCATCATTCTATCTCTGTTTTTAGTTTTGCTTGAAAAACCAATCTATTCTTAGTAGAGTACTCAGCACACGATTGTAGATAAACTAAACCAGCAAAGCTGAGTAGTTTATAAATTTTTAGACCAACTGAGTACGCAACACTCAGCATCGCATCTAAAAACTGAACTTGGTTAAAAAGATTTTTACAAACAATTAAAAAGTAACCAAGAACTGCATTCACCCCCTGCTATGTAATTAAGTCGTCTAAGGACCAACATGTATAAACAAAGCATATGCATTTACTAAATATTGCCAAATCATTGTTGTTTTAAGCCAAAATCTCAACTAAATTTTGGAGAGAAGTAATTTTTATATCAAATGTAGTGATAAACGCCCTGGCCATCAAATTGTGAAAGTGATAATCTCCACATCATGTGTTCTACATTAAATTGCAAAACTATAGCATTTTTCACCATTTGGGTATTTCTACTATTACATAATGTCTTTCCACACAAAGATAAGTTTCCTAATAGAGAAAGTGCAGTGGTTTTCATTGATTATTCCGAGGGATAAAAGGGATACAAGCTAATGGATACCGTCACAAAGAAATTTATTGTGTCAAGGGATGTCATTTTTCATGATAGAATTTTTCCTTTTCACAAAACAGAAAATAAAATTAATGCAGATTCTGAAGAATTGCAGCAACTGTCAACAAAGATTTTTCCTAGCTAAAAATCAACAAGATGTTGTACTGAGCCAACATGGATGCAAGACTGTGTTTCCACATCAAATATAGAAAGTAATATACCACTTGTTGTGATTTCTTCAGCTGAACGCAAACAGTTTATTATGAATATAAGCAATGAAAGGGAACCAAAGAGTTACAAGGAGGCCAGTTTGATATATAAGAAAGCTATGCAACAAGAACTTCAGGCTTTAGAAGATAAGAAACATGGAAACATGTAACTTTACCTCAAGGCAAGAGGGTAATAAGTTTAAAATGGGTTTATAGGATAAAATATAAATCAAAGGTGGAACGGAAAAATTTAAAGCCAGACTTGTGGCAAGAGGGTACAATTAAATGTGAGGCATAGATTATCATGAATCCTTTAGCCCGGTTGCGAAGAATATGACTGTCAAATTATTGATGTCTATTGCAGCTGCTAGAGATTGGCATATGCACAAAATTGATGTTAATAATGATTATCTCCATGGGCATTTGGATGAAGATTTGTTCTTAATACCATCCTCAAGATATGATAAGTTTCCAAATGGGAATGGCCTTAAACTGGCTTAAAAGATAATGGCATAGAGAGATATTTACAAAAATGATTGCTTTCGGTTTTCATAGATCAATTAATAATCATTGTTTGTTCGGAAAAATTGATAAAAAGGGAATTTCAACTTACATGTTCATTTATGTGGAGGAAATTTTGATCACAAGCCATGACATTGATGCAATCAACTCAGTCAAGGCCTACTTACACAAGATATTCACAATAAAAGATTTAGGATCTGTTAAATACTTCTTAGGCATTGAAAATTTTCCTGAATAGAAGCAAGAATGATATTGACTCAAGGGAAGTATGATTTGGATATGTTAAAAGATGCACGAATGAGTGAATCTGCATCTATACCTAGTCCATTTCCTGCTAGTGTTGAATGTAAAGAAGAAGCAATCAGTATCCAGAGTTATACAAAAGAATAGTGGGAAAATTATTGTACCTCAATTTGACTAGTCCAAATATAGCCTATGTAACTCAACAATTGAGTCAGCTCATTCAAATGTCTGGAAAGAATCATATTCAATCCTCCTTACATGTCCTAAAGTACCTAAAGGGCCAAATCTAATGAGGAATATTATATCCTAAGAAAAATGAAGAAGATCTGCAGCTGAAAGCATACTGTGATGTTGATTGGGGAGCTTGTAAAGACATAAGAAGATTTTTACTAGGATTTTGTGTTTCTCTTGGGAAGGCTCTAGTTTCTTGGAAGATAAAAAAACAAAGTGTTGTGAGCAGATCTTGGGCCGAGGTAAAGTACAGAAGCATGACTCAACCTGCTTGTGAAGTTAAGTGGACAAGCCATTTCCTAGTTGAGTTCAATGATGTTTTACAAAAACCAATACCTTTGATGTGTGACAATTCTACTTCTATTGCGATTGCCAAAGATCCAGTCTTTCACGAAAGGATCAAGCATATATGTAGAAATTAAAAATCGTGTTATTTAAGAATTCATTGCATCAGGTTTTATTTCCACCTCCCATGTTTACTCCAAAGATTAGCTAACTGATATCTTTACTAAGAATCTCAATCACTCACAAATGATGTCATCTCTAACACAGATGAGAATGATATCCTTTGATGATTTGTAGCTTGAGAGAGGAGTGTAGAAGTATGTGAAGCAAGATGAATTCAGTATACCTTACCGCAAACAGTGATAGCTATGTTGTTGAGCTGTCAAGTTGTTAGATTTGACGATAAAGGCAATTACAAGTCTTTCATTGCAGATTTGTAATATAAAAAGAGTATTATCTTAACATCTCTCCAATCTACTAAGAAGATAATTTCCGATTCATTAATGGAATTCTTTCTCTCCATTCATCTAAATTGTTGAACAATGCATTTCTATTTGTAAACTTTGGTTGATAGTTAACTTTTATTCTATCAAATTAATAAAAGTGAAGTATAAACTAGATGTAGGAGTATGAATTTTCCAAAATGCATTAGCACAAATAAATTTAAGAAACTTCAACGAAATTTTGGTAAATATAACGCATTATTTGTGATAGCTTTGCTCCCCTAACAAAACAATATTATCTTTATGTTCTTAGATATTATGGAAACTGTTTCATTCACTTTTTTAAAATATATTTTGAATCTTTAAGATTAATGTGTAATGTAACCTTATTTACAACACATAAATTTGATTCATTTATCTTGAACATCATCAATGTTGGAGAAAAATTTCTTCATTAAAAATTTAAAAAACATGGATTAAAATCACGGGAAAACATATAATCATCAAAATGAAACTATTAGTTGAAAACGAACTGAAAAAGCAGACAATGTACATCAATTCTCGTCTGCAGTGTCCGTGTAAAGAAATCCGCCATGTACAAGTGGGTCATATAAATAATAAATTGGACCATCATTACTTAAGACAAGTTGTTTATGTACCGAAATCGCTATACAATGATGCTTCACAGTGCATCATTAAATGTTACTGAGCTCGATCTAATTAAGAAGTCCAAATTTAATGTAATTACAATCAAGGTTAGATATAACCAAAATTACGTGTAGTCTCAATACCAGTCTCACGATGATTTGCTTCTGCGTTATAATATAAGGCATCTTCGTTATTCATTAACATATATACGCAACAAATGTTTTTATAAATTGAATAATATTCCCTTCATTTTTTATTTATCAATTTTAATTTTATATTTTGTTCTTAAGTTATCAATGTATTTGTTCTCTGATTCACGTTAATGTGTTAAGCTCATAATTGAAAAGAAAGAGAATTGTACTACATTGATGATAAATTAGTCATTTTACAATACTATAAATGTTTTATTATTTTTAATGAAAATTTTCAAGAGACATCATAGATTATAAATCATATCTAACTAGACAAAACCATGATAAAGCTTATTATAACTAAGAGAAACATATATAACATGTAATAATAATTACTCAATTACTATTCAATAATTGATTTTAGAAAAATAATCCCCCGAAAATTCCAATTTTTTTCCAATCAACAGCTGAGTTAAATGGTTGAGCGTGAAAAAACAACAAAAATCATATCCAACCAACTTTAAATTTCTACCTAACAAATAGCTGAACCCTCGTTTTCTTTTCTTTCCTTTTTCATATATATATCTTTACTTTAAAAATTGGTATTACATTTTCAAGCTTTTCTTACCTTTTTTTCTTCTCTCCTTTCATTTGCATTACACTTGTACAAACAAAAATTACATATAGTAAACCCATGGAGCAAGCAGCTCCCACTAGTGGAAAAATTAATTAAAGTGAAAAAAATTAGCCCATATCCAAAATTAAAAAATAAATTTACATTCAATGAACTAGACAACTAACTAATTCATCTTTGCTTGTTGAAGGATATGTTAGGTATAGCAGTGAATCAGAGCCATTGATGAGTTGTCATAGACAAGATAGATTGATTGGCCTCAAGAACATGTTTCATTTGTATAAGATGAGTGCTAATGCTGCATTCTTGCACCTGTAAATGCCAAGAAAAAGCAATAAGATGTCCAATTATCCAATAGTTCAATTCCAGCAAAATGAACTTTTATTGAAGCAATGCATGAAATGAAATAATGAGTTTATCATAAGCCAGCAAATGTGATAGAGAACACACCAGGGTGACCACGTGCATCACGATAGGACAAAGGACCACTTGACACGTGACAGCCTGTGTTATTGGATTCATTCTACTTCAATATCTATTGCCAAAAATAAAGCCAAATTTTGGCTCTTGTATCGTCATTTTTACTCTATTGACTTCAACTTTGTTTCATCTTAACATAAACGCTATTTGTCGTCAAATTCAGCAATTTACGATCAGTTTGGAATTGCTTTCCTCTGTCCTGAAAAATTCCATTCTCAAGTTTTCCTAGGCTGCTGTCCTGAAAAGCTTCATTTTCAAGCTTTCCCAGGCTGTTGTCCTGAAAAGCTCCGGAAATAAATAGCAAACAGACCCCTAACTAATTAACATTAAAAGTCAAAATCTTTTGTCCAATGTTAAAATATGTTGCTTTATAAACAGTTGTGAGTGAAGCTTTTCAAGATAGTAGCTGTGACAGCAATCCCAATCAGATCCTTAGAGTTCCATTTGGAGACTATTTACATATCGTTGCATAGTTGAAGGACATTCTTTAATGGTAAATTTACAGTGGTCAAAATGACAAATTGCACCAACTAAAAATTTAGATTTGTTCTTGAATGGAAAGCAACCAAAGATCAAATGGGGCTTAATACCCCACTTGCCTAAGATAATGGCTAACACATAAAAGCATGCCATATGCTATAATAATAGACAGGGGAACTTTCCAAATGGACCAAATCAATGCAAACATTTTTCCATCATTCTAAGAATTTGATTTTATTATGTTTGCATTTGAAATGAGATAATGGGACCTCTGGAAGAGGATGAAACCCCTCCATATTTTTCAACAACCCACTTAGTAATATGGGACAGTAACGATAGTTGACTTCTGAGAGAGCAAGAGCAAAAAGGGAGCATCAGAATGATCAAATCTGAAATACCCATCATATGTCTCTCTTGATTTATCTCATCCCTCTAATTGGGAGATCATAGAATAAATACGTAAAGAAGGTGAAGCGAAATGAGCTGAATTTCCAAGTTGACTAGAAGATCATAATTCTCCATCTTAAGAAAAAAAGTAGCATGTGCTAATATAGTAGTCAAAGGCGCGACTAGGCTCTCTGGCGAGCCCTTGCGCCTTTAGGGGTTTTTAGGCTAAATTTTGGGCCTGCAGCGCCCCAAGGTGCGCCTAGGCGACCAAAAAGCTTAAGGAGTGGCCTTGCGCCTTGAGTGCTTTGACTACTATTTGTGCTAAGATCAAAATGCAACAATGCATTACTTGATCATAAACAAAAACTAGGCCTGTAACATGAACTTTTCTCGAAATTTCTCATTGAGACAGTTCTGACAGCAATGGATAACATGTATATTTAGAAGTGATCACACTGTCATTTAGTTATGTGAGGATGTGTGTGTATTTGGATACTTATAGTTGTCATATTTTTTTAAAAAGCGAAAAATATGTTCAGTAAGTAACCATGCTTCTGTTTACTCACCTGTAAAGCTGCCATTGAAGCCAAAAGGGCTTCACACTCATCAAGCATAGCTTTTTCTTCCGCTGCTACCACCGCAAGTTCAGAAACCAGTGCATTGACACCTTCCACCTACTCAACACAAGTGCAAACAAAAAGCATAATATGATTATGAATTATAATTCTCAGCAACAACAGTATGCATGCCATTCTCAGAATCAATCTTAAATGAGAACACATTTTCAACTTGTTTAGTCACAAAGCGTTCACATTGTATGTACACGGCATGAACAGCACAACAGAAAAGCTTTCACCTTGAGATTGAATATAAAGATTCCGAAGACGTATAAACTAATGCTTTAAAAGAGCTACAAGTCTATTTTGGTTGATACAAGAACAGTAAGGCAGTGCTCTATTTTTCCATTCCTAAATCAAAGAACTGTTCAACAGCTGAGTAGAAGCTGTATATTCATATATTCTGTGTGTGTCATCAGGTTCTGATAAAAACCACAATGGAATCCGATAAACTCATTTCTTCTCTGTCACAAATTCTTCTTCAGAAAATGCATCCTAAAGAAGCAATAGTGCATGGGACATATAACCTATGATATTGAGACATTTTAAATGATATGTATTATTCAGATAGAGACTTGGTCCAATCAAGAAGATGATTTACAACCTCAGATCTTAGAGAAAGCACCACCCTTACAAGTTTACAGATTTAATCTAACAATTGCTGTGAAAGAAAGTACCTATAATTGCATTATGGCATATATATTCACAAGGCGTTATCAAACTTATGGTACAGAAGACAAAAAGCTTTGAAGAGCATTTTCCCTAACATATAATGTCGTGGTATGTTTCGATTAAAACATAAGAGAGAAAAGACAGCATGAATCTCACCATAGAGAGTAAGGAACATATGGATGTTCCCATAGACTGCATCACATCAACAGCTGAGCAAATAGCAACCTTCAAGGAATCTATTTCTGCCTAAAAAGAAGTGGGGAACTTACTAAGATGCCACGTTCTGTCTATTAAAAATCAATTTTAATACGGTTTTTACCTTTGCCCCTCCAGTAACCGGAACACGAAGAGTAGTTGCCTCCAAATCCTCCAAAGCCCCAGATAAAGAGCTTACATGTTCCCTTTCAAGTAAATCCCAATCATCTAGGAATTCCATCTGAAGAATCATTACAGCATTTAGATCATTGCAGAAAAACTTAAAAGACAACTAAAAGGGAAAGATGAAAATGAAAAGGCAACAAGATAAATACTGAATCAGAATAAAGAAGGTTTAAAAGTAAAATTGAATTCCTAAACTCCCAAGTTCCTAAACATATTTCATACAACATATTCCACAGCATCATATTCAGGGCTATATTATAATCTAGAAGCATGACACAGCAACTAAAGGAAAGTGATACTCTAAATGAAAACACAAGCTTCACGTACACCAGAAGTTGATACATAAAACGGAAGAGGAATTAGCTTCTCAATAGTTCGTAATGACATAATAACCAATTAAGTTAATTGTTCATAATGAATTTTGGCCGTAATTAATATCAATAATTATTGTGCATAATTAAATCAAATTTTTTTTACTCTTCCTTCAGCACTTTTACCCCATATAAGATTTATGCAAACCATAACGAGCATCTTAAACTTCCTTGGTGCTTCGCCTAACTTCATTGTCTTTACAATTTTCTTTTAAAAAAAGCTCTATTACTTCCCTTTTGATGTTCTTAGTCTCCTAAGACACTACAGTGCGATACCTAGGAAAATTTATATAATCAGATGTGCAAAAATATTAGTTTCCATTTACATATAAAAGCTGCCTATATGTTATTCAACTTATTTGGAGCCGCAACCAACCTTTATAATTAAACTCCATGTCAGTCATAGGAAGAGAAATTAGTATTCTTTACAGCTGGCTGGGTTACAGCTATTTTTTAAAGGGCTTATAAACTAATATAATCACATTGAATCTTCTCAACTTGTCGAAATTACATAATTTGTTATCATATCTATCAAACCCAACAAAAAAAGCACATTTAGTGAAACACGTTCAGAATGGTTCATATACTATGGCATCAAAGTTTATGTTCCAACTCCTTCCCCCTAGCCCTCAACAAAAAAGAGCAAAGAAAAAAGAGCAAAATAAAAATAATTGAAGTACGGATAGCTAAATTCATGCTGTTTCACCTTAATTGAAAAAGTAAATGGATAGATCAAAGATTGTGCATCTAAGGGAAGCATATCAGCAGGCAAGAAAAAGATTTATACATCCAAATCAAAGCCACTTAGGGAGATGAAATTTAATATTGTTGCAAAACCACTCAGTAATAGAAAGAGACAGTACTTGATTATTCAAAATATCACTCAGCTTATGGTCTAGCTTCAGCTCTTGAAGATACATCCTCTTCTGGATTACTGAAGCCCACAGAGCTAAAGTATTGTTCCAAACGTTGTACAGAGTTTTCTGCACCAAAAATTTGCCAAATTTCTTGTACCTCAAAAAATGTTCAACAAGGATTATCTAAGAATAAATAAAATCAAATCATACAAAAGGTGTACAGTTAGTTGGTAGGTGTTTTCTGTGCCAAAACATCCTTTTTACATAACTATCGTATCTTTGTTTCAATGTACAAAACTACAAACTATAAAGTGTCCAGCATTGCGTGGTATAGTTTCAAAAGTTCGTTAAAGCATAATGCTCAGTGAAGGAACTGGAAAAATATGTGGTGGTATATTCAGAAAAATACATATAAAAAATTGCTAACTTACATGAAAAATATCCTACCTCTGCAGTTACTTTCTGAACATAAAGAACAGCCTCAGTCCGTGCATTAGTAAATCGCCATTGCAAATATCTATTGTATAACAGCCGTATCTGATGAGCATCCTCAATATAGCTTGAACTCTTTTTCCCTTTCTTCACATCAACAATAAAACTAAGTACAGAAGTAGAAAAATTTGATTGGGTAGACGAACTTGTTCGAGTTGGACTGACTCCTCGAGAAGGCGTTGGACTAACACCTCGAGAAGTCGGAGTAGATGGTCTTGGACGAGCTGGACTAACCCCTCTACAAACTGATGTCCTACTAGGCGAGGCAGGGCGTGATCCAGGGCCAGATTTAACTGTTGGACTTATCAAAGACATTCTGTCTGATGTACTAGGAGCAGCAGCATTTGCCTCAGAACCTATTCTCCCAATTTCTTGGGAACATGATAATTTCGCAGCTTCGCTGACTGACTTTCGCAAAGGTGTAATGTTGCTACCAGTTGAAGTTGTTCTCTTGATTGAAGAGAAACCAATTCCAGCTGGATTGGATGATGTCCTTATTGACGACTTATCAGAAAGATCTAAACTTTTATTTGATGAATTGAGAGATAGCTTCGCAATTAACCTACCAGGCCATCTATGTTGATCCAGAGCATGCGAAGAATCAATAGGTTTTGCATTTTCTGAATGATCTTGTGTTTTCTTTCCTCTGAGAGGACTCTTCTTTCTCTCCGGTGGAGGTTTTCTTGACCTGCCAAGGGTTTCAGTCTGCTGCTTATGAGCCACATTTGAAGATGGCCGCAATGTTCGGTCAGAATATGGATTATTAACAGGTTTTTCCTTCTTGCTTGTGGGAATAGAAATAATATCAGACTGAAACGATATACTGAGACTTCTCATTGTAGATGGCCATAAACTCTCTGGTAGCCGGCTGCCGGTGCTTAGCCTTCTAGGTGGCACCTGCAAATTGACAGAAGAACTCTGAACTGGTGTAGAAGGTCTGGAAGGTGAAGGGGGAGTTGAAGGGCGACGCCTCTCAGCTGATTGGGCTCTTTTGGTGACGGATTGGGAATTCGTTGGAAATATTCTTGATACACTTGGTGATGCAGAACGCCTAGAAACAGAAGGGGATGGGGATTTATACCTAGAACTGATCTCCCTAGTTCTAGGGCAGTGGCCGGTGGTGGCCGGAGCATTGCTGTTCCTTTCAGCCGGAACCAATGGACGTCTTTGGGTATTACAAGCATCCATCAAACACTCTCCAAAAAACCCCACATTGATGGATTTTTAACCACTTTTTACAGCTCTGATTTTCATGTATCCCACATTGAAGGGAATCAGACCCAACTGTTCAAAAAGAAGATGCTTTTCCCTGTAATAAATCTGACACAGAAAAAGAAACAAAAGTAAGATATTACAGAACGGCAAAGGTAAAGGAAAAGAATAAACCAATAGAGAATAAAATGTAAACTTAAAGCTGAAAAACAGGAAAGAAAGTACATTTTTTGAAATGACCCAGATCCGTATGAGGAAGAATTTGATGAATTAACACAAATAATTGCAGTTGGGAACTGGAAATTCACCAAGAACAATTCAAATTCAAGCAGGTCAAACCATGAAAAAGAAGCTAATCAATGCTGATATTGATAATGAAGGTTATCGGTGATAAAACACCATCTAGGTAGAGATAGATTCACCGAGAAATTCAAGGGAGTCACAAACTCCATTAACGGTCATCACTAGAAAATGAGAAGACTAGACAGTGAAATACTACGGTAGAGAGAGAGAGAGAGCGAGAGAAGGAGAGATGCGTAGGATAAGTACAAGTATAAAAAGAAGGGTTCTTTTCTTTCACTTTATTTTTTCCCTTTTGTCCCTATCACGGGTCAGCCGTTGCCTTCTGGGCTGGCAATTCAACAAAACAGAACTGCCCAACTCTACTCTGTTTCCTTCCTCTTCATTGTTACCACATCTTTTAGAAAGATTATTTTCAAGTTTCAACATCTACTAAAAATTAAGCAATCAATCTCTCTAATTAAATATATTAAACTGTGTAAATAAATATCCATTACTGAAACCCAAAAGTTTTCCATATGATACTGACTTAAAATAAATGCCACTATAAACAAATACTAGTAGCAATCAAATAAATAATTGGACACATATAATAATAGTACAAGAATAAAACTGTGATTGCATTAATGAAACCAAGAGGCATCTTGAGATAACAAGAACGAAATTCAACTGTCTTTTACCTGGGTCTTTTTGTTTTGTCATATTCAATGAATTTAATATGATGATATTTGTTTCTATTTAGTATAATAATTAGAATACATTGAAGTTGAAGATGCTAATGTTCTTGGGGATATGGGAAGAAACATGGAGGACCACGTGCAATCAAAATCATTGTCCATCCCCATGATTTAATTAGACTGCGAAAACTTCATTTACAGTAACAGAATACCATAGCAACAAATAAAAAATCTTACCAGGATTAATCAGCATTCATTGAGTTATTTAGACAAGAGTGTTAGTTCAAAAATATACATAACATCCGAACAACACAAATCTACAGTAATTAGAATTCATAAAGCCTATTTAACAACCCCCAAAGCTTTTAAAAGTATAATTAAACCAGTCAAATTTTGGTAACAACTTCAATAGGTGTATTACTCTGATAAGTCATCAAACAGTAAAACAAAATTGCAACTAATAAAAAATCAAGTAACTAATTAATGTTCATGTGCGGATCTCAACATCATAATTATTATTTAAGTTTTGACCATTCCGATTTAGGAGCAAAAATCTATAACATGTTACAAACACAAAACCTAAATCAAATAGGAGACATGATTTTGGAGCTATGTGTAAATCTCTCTGAAAACATGGCAGGAGAAAGAGGATTCAATGAATCAAATAATATAAACAAACATAACAAAAAACAAAATGATAGTCAGTTCAATGGATTTTTTCACATCAAAATGCAAACAAATTGGAACAGTGAAAGTAAAACGAAGGAAATATTCTCACCTTTGAACAGCAAAAAAAATAAAAACGGAAGAACAGATCAATCAATTTCCGGTCTATTCCAAAATTATTGACACTGAATCCCGACGATAATACGGTAATCGGAGAGGGAGAGGACACGGGGAATAACGACGGCGGATGAGAATATGCCGGCGAGTAGGATGACGTGAAGTTTTGAGGATTTTTTTTATGAGAGAGATTCCGTAAAATAAGGAAGAGGAAACAATTTTGAATGAAAATTGAGGGAAACGGTTTTTCAGTTTGTTCTCGCGCCACCAACTTCTTCTCCTCTTTATTTTTCACATTCTTTTCCATTCCTTTATTTGCTCCACTATTTAAGCCAATTATTTTTTAAAAAGATTACTTTTTTATAATAAAATTTTTATTTGTTTTCATTTTCAGTGTTTTCGTCATTCATAAAATTTAAGTATTTAGGTATTATTACATGTAAGTTTTTAAGTTTAAATATATATTTACTATGTTTTATTCTGTTATATTTTATATAACTATATTTTTTTTCAAATTTAGATCTTTTTTTCTCAAATATCTGTTTCAATTCAGACGTGTAACCGTATAATAATTTTAAGTATTTTAGTTTCTCCATTTCACTTAATTTATACATAATTTATGTATGTGAAGCTCAAAAAGCTCTCAAGAGTGAATCAATTATATAATAAATGTAAATTATTTTAAAATTGTAGGTGGTGATATGATATTTGCATATGTTAATATAACTAGTGGTAGAAAATTTCTTCTGTTTTGGTGCTGAAAGGTACTGTAACCAATAAATTCTCAGTCCAATGTGAAAATGCTAACAAGTCACCCTTTTTTTATTTTTCAATAGTTCTATGATAAATTAAGTAAAATGTGTTTTGTTAAAATAAAATTATCTTACAACTTTCTGATAATTTTTACATTATAAATATTTTTGAAAATAAAAAATTAATTTCTTTTTTATATAAGAAGAAAATAGAAATCATCGCTAGACTAAACCTAGTCTAGAAAAGGAAACACCTGAGAGATCCTCGGTTAGAACAATAAGCATTCCAGGGCAAGTCAGTGCCAGCCAAATGATAGAGAAGCACCATAATTCGGCATTTAATCCGCGCACCTAATACCTTCCCTATCGGCATGATGGATAGAGAGACTCAATCCCGCTTCAACAGATCCTCGATTTATTTAAAAATCAAAAATTAATTTCAAATAGGATAATTTTATAATTATTTTAAATATTAAATAAAAATTGAAGTACTACTCTATATAATATATTTTTGAAATAAAGTTGTGCAATTATGCTTACATTAAATAAAAAAAAAAAAATTTATCCACCCGGATGTGACTCGAACCTAAAACCTATCAATATTATAGCTTCAATCTTAACTACTAGATTAAGACATTAGTCACTGTATATTTGATATCTGTTTTATCAATATTAAGGTTCAGTTTTTGGCAAATGCTAGTTTACTTTTTCATCTTGTTTTACAAAACAAATAAATCATATGAAAACAATGTGCATTTATAGGTTATTTTCAGCTTAGGGTTAGGATTGTAACATATAAACATAGTTTTCCGCATATATATATATATATGAGAAATGAGAAGTGATGGTAACGTTTAATCGAGTCAAATGAGTTTTATATATATATATATATATATATATATATATATATATATATATATATATATATATATATATATAT
>CATIWQ010104127.1:0-25061 GCA_949673415.1 Euphorbia schlechtendalii
TTCCACGTTTCCCATCCGTTTCGGAAACGGAAACCCATGGAAACTCCTACGAAACGTTTCCGGGCCGTTTCTGCAATTAAAGAAACTTGGAAACTCGTTTTCTTAAATTCCGGAAACCGTTTCCTAGCAATTCCTCATATCAAAAAACTCAATTTTGATTCATTCCCAAAACTAAACTTCCTAATCTATTCACACTATTAAAACTTTAACACCCCAATTCATTATTAAATAGAAATAATATCCTTATATTATAAAAATATAGTATTTTATTACATTCTATATACTTACATTATAACGATTTGTCAAATATTGTACAACTATTAGACTTCATGAGATTTCATTATCTTCGATAACCTTGTAAATTATTTTTTAATGTTTTGAATTAGCCATTAATCATAGTAGATTTGCTTTATAATAAATAAATTTATTTTAAATTTATGTTATTTTAGTATTTTATATAAGAATGAAATGATACGTATGAAATTTTATAATTTTTATGTTTATAAATATACCCCTACATTTTTATTATTTGCGCGTTTCCCCACAGTTTCCGAACCCTTATTTTTTAGAAATGACGTTTCCCCGTTTCCGTTTCCGTTTCCGTGCTACATAGCTCTAGGCGCATAACCTTTTACTCTTTGTTGTTTTGGAAGAGTACTCATTTATGTGTTACTGTTACTATGAAAGGTTATTCTAGAAAAGTTGTCTTTGAATTTTTAGTATAGAAAAACTTCAAATCTTCCTCAAAGCACATGTTACTTGTTTCATAGAGATGTAGATAAATAGCTTAAGATGGTGTTTTACTCAACATCGATGTCTAAGTACAGCAACATATAGTAGTTATGCCATTGCTAGGTTTGACCAGAGCTATTACCGATCAACCTAGTTTTAAATATGAAATACTTCGATCTTGCTAGCATCATGATTCTTGGTTAGTGAATTGAACTTTATGTAAATTAGGGTTAACCACTGAGTGACCAATGAGTTTGATTTGTTTGAGGTTCTACTAATTGGAGGTTCATGCATGGCAATTTTCACAGTTGAGATTTACATATATTCATCAATGAAAGCCACCCATTAATTGACATAAAATGAAAGGTTCAGTTTGATGACATATCAATGTTGATTAAAACAGATCCAAGTATCTGTTGGGAGGATACCCATGTAACCAATTTTTCTCTTTCATCAATTATATATGTTACTGAGCTATAGAAGTCGATAATAGGAGCAAAACATGATGGTTGAAATAGAGATTCTCTACATGGTGTTATGAAGTATCCTAAAACCTAAAGGTTTTCTATTCTATAGCACAACTATTTCGATATGTATGTGAGTTGTGTAGTAAAAAGGTAAACTTATGGTAAAATAAAGCATGAAGAAAGAGATAGATGAGTCTAAAGTCACTCAACAGCTCAAGCTTCAAGCTGTGATAGTTTTTTTTTCTTTTTCTACCTATGTTATAAAAATACTTTATAAGCTAGAACTCTGTTACTGCTGGCTTCAAGACCAAAATTCCTTTAAGAATATCAAACTCCTTGATTATTGCTCAGAAATTTTATAGGATTTTCTATCTTAACAAACTTATTTGATATAGATAAGATATTCAAATGAGTATCACAAACAAGATAGATGATCAACCACTAAAATCTTTTGACAAGAAAACCTGTCGTGACTGTACATATTTGAAAAGTTTCAAAATTAGTATGTTTTCTTGATTTTCATGAATAGACCTTCTGTAGATTTAGGCAAATAGATCAATCACTTTGATTGACCTAGTTCCCTTACCTGCTGTGTCATTGACTGTCTTGGTCGATTATTCTTGCTCATCCATTTCCATGCTGTCATGTTTTACTGACAAGCACGTGTTCTTGTGGTGTATGTTAGGAAATTGAAAAGGATATATTGTTGCATTGCAAGCATGAGATTTATGTTTATTGTTCTCTTGGGTAATGTTCATTTGCACATGCAATTCCTATAGCTGTAGAGATCTCTATTCTTCAAATTCAAAACTAAGGGAAATTATGCCATACATAGTTGTATAAAACTTGACCATCTTAAATTATTTATGTGAGTGTTGAGATGACTAAAGATATCCAAAGTTGAAGGATGTAGTAAGCATTTGTCTGAGTAAGTCCAACCTTAAAAATTTATTATTAGCTTAATATATATATTGAATAGCAGAGTCTGTAAATTAAACTTTGCATGCATTTCAACATGTAATATTTTACAAAGTACATATAGAAGAGAGATTTTTTAAAGCTACACAGCATTTGAAACATTAGAGAGGAAGAAATTTCAGCTTAGAATTGCAATAATGGTTGGAACCTAATAAAGAGACGATAAGAACTGATTATAGATATCATAATTATGGTGCATGCAAGATATCAACATATATGTGATGTGGGCATGTGTAATAATAACATTGGCTTAGTTGTGTTGCTCGCCCATTTTATGCAGGTTTCTCGTTCACTGGCTGCATGTGAGGGTGCTCTGTTAGTTGTTGATGCATCTCAGGTGAACTGTAAACTCTAATATGGGTATGACTAAATTTTTGATAAACCATGTGTATATAGATTCAGAATTCACAAGGAAATTTTTCTGGCTTTTATCTTTTATTTTTAATTAAATATTTGTCATGATTGCATGATTTACTACTTGTAGGGTGTTGAAGCACAAACACTCGCCAATGTTTATTTGGCCTTGGAAAACAACCTCGAGATCATCCCTGTGAGTCATCTTCTCATGTTAATGTTTTTGTATGTATTTAAGGAAACATAAAACTGTAAAAGATGATTATTGTTTTGAGAATCATTAAAAAATCAGTGAAAAGACTTTACTTGTGGATCTCACGTGGCCACCATGTTGCACATTTATGGAAACAATATGGCTTTGAGAGTGGGATTATCATGTTTCACGTGCTTGAAAATACTCTGGATATGTCCTATAAACCCAAACGGAAGAGTTAAACAAATTCTATCTAGATTTTCCTTCATTATCCATTCTGCATTGAAGTAGAAAGGAATCTTTGGGCTTTTTAGCAATTTGCGTAGATCCAGTACATAACAAAATATGTGACTAGTTTAATACTCAGAAATTAAGGTAATCTGGTAACTGTGGGATTCGGATTACACAAGGGAGTTGTAGCATCTTCATTTGACATACGGTTATATGAATACAAGTTCACTGAGAATGAATATTTACTTGCTTCAGGTTTTAAACAAAATAGATCTTCCAGGTGCTGAACCAGATCGAGTAAGTCAAGAGATTGAAGAGGTTGGTGCATGAAATGAAGAACTCCATTTTTTAATGGGTGTGTACTCCAATAGGTCCCTGTATTTTGGAAAAAAATCAAAATTTTTTTGTTTGTTATTGTCCTTTTAAATCTTCTTGTGACAGGTCAATAAAAATGAAGAGCAAATTTTATTGTAAATTGAACTAAGTTATTGATTTGCTGTATTTTCTGTGACTTCAAAAAATGTTTGCCATGTTTGTGTTAAATCCTTGTATGATCCATTAATTAATCGCCCTTTTAGGCCTCTAACATAAAAACTTCTGCCTTTATGTTGTCCATAATGTTTTAAGAACTCAAATAAATTGATATACCTTTATGTCTAGGTTGTTGGATTAGACTGTAGCAATGCAATACGCTGCTCTGCAAAGGTTGGTCTTTGATTATCATCTCCTTTTTTAATTTACTTCCTTTTTTACTTGAAAATGTTAATTAATACTTGATAATTTCCTTTAGGAGGGAATCGGGATAACAGACATTCTGAATGCTATTGTCAAGAGAATTCCTCCACCTCGTGAAACTGCTGAAATGCCATTGAGGGCATTAATATTTGATAGGTAATATTTTTTCCTTGGTTATTGTCATCCCAGATTGATCAGTGCTGAGAGTTTCACGTGAGTGAGGATACTCTTAATTATCCAGATTGATCCCTGTTTCATCTAGAGGTGCAACTGGGCAGATTCCCAGGCATACATTGGATCTGCCTCTACAGGGAGGTGGGGTCCCCAAAATAGTTTTCTGTTGACAGGAGGCATTGTCCCCGTTATTCAAACTCAACTTTTTTTTAAAAGTCATTAAATTATTATGAATTAAAAAAAGTAATTTAGTGCTATGCACTGCACCATCTTCTGTCTACCTTACTATAGTTGCAGTACTTCAGTTTCCTTCATGAACTTCTTGTTTTCAGTTTGTGGTCTATAACTAGTATTTTATCGGGATGGATCTTTCTTATTATCCGTGGGATCTGCGTGTGGGGTGGGGATGGATAAAGCCCCATGACATGTGATGGGGATTCCCCGAACTCTTACTTGCAAATATTGAGGACAGAGTAGGTAATGCATCATCATTGCTTGCTCAGTTAATTATATTATACTTACACATGTAACACATTTGTTGTACTTTATCAGTATCTGCATCTTATGGACTTTGATGTCCTACCAGAACTTAGTTACCAAAAAGAAGTCATCATCTACCTAAGATATTTGGCAGTTAAATTGGTTAAACTGTAGATATTAAAATTCACTGAAAATTAATTGGGTACCATAACTGGCACTTACAGTCTATCAAACCTATTGAAATGTCATGTTTATCACAAAAATATTATTGATAGTTCAAGTCTTCTAACTTTGAGTTGTCATTACAGTGGTCGGTGATTCCCATGGTAGGAGACTTCTTTCTTAATATTCATGTTATTTGAACTAGGAAAATCAAAGATGAACTTAGAATGTGTATTTGAGTGTAAAAGTATGGCACATGTAATGTGCAGTAATGCTTAAACCAGAGACCTTTTTGTTTTTTTGTTTTGAAGATGAGATATGAATCCTGATCGTCTGGCGGGCCGGGCCGGGCTTGACGGGCTTTTTACAAAAAACGTTAACCCAAGCCCGGCCAAGCCCATACTTTGGAACTTCTGGCTCGGGCCGGGCTAACAAGGTCATTCCCATGCCCGGCCCAAGCCCATGAATATTTCTTTGTAATAAAATTTTTATTAAATTCATAGAAAAAATATAAAAGAAAAGACAAAATATGTTTAAATTTTTAAATATAATTGCATTGTTTACTTACAAAACAATCTTTAATATTTAGTAACATTTATTGTAATCAAGTATAAAAATTTACTAGGATACAATATAAAATCTTAAAATAATTATAAATTTAATGTATAAATATATAATAAATAAATAAAATTATTCGTTGGGCCAGACTCCGGTATTTATATAAAAACCAAGCCCGGCCCATAAATCCTCAGGCTTTGACGGATTCGGGCCGGGCTTTTTTAAAAAATGAATGTCCAAGCCCGGCCCATTGAAGCGGGCTCAGCCTCCCGGCCCGCGAACTGGTCTATCATATGATGAATGTGCAAATGATAATTTTCCTGTCATGAATTTCTATTGATTGTAGAGGTTTGTCGTAATTGCATTTTGTATACTTCTGCAGTTACTATGATCCATATCGTGGTGTTATTGTGTATTTCCGGGTCATAGATGGGAGAATAAAGAAAGGGGACAGAATTTATTTTATGGCCAGTCAGAAGGTGAGTCATCTCTCATTTATCATTCACTTCTTTTGGAATGTATGTACGTTATTCTTCTCTACTGCTTGCTTGTGTATTCAAATACTGGGCATTGTTGACGACCTGATAATGGTTTATTGAGTTTAAAATGGTATGGCTCATATCCATGCTTTTCTTAAGAATATTTTCATTGTCATTTAACAGGATTACTATGCTGATGAGGTCGGAGTGTTATCTCCAAATCAGATGCAAGTGGAAGAACTGTATGCGGGTGAAGTAAGGCAACCCTTCCCAAGTAGTTATTTATATGTTATGTTGTAATGAGCCCTTGAACTTTGTTTTTCCCGAGTTTTAATTGGTTTTCTTTTTTGGGTTAAGGCTTAAGCCCCTCTAACTATTATATTTGAAATTGAGTCCTTAATGTTAATGATGTTAAATATTGGCAGTGAACTATTGTCATCATTATTATGTTTCGATGCAATTGGAAATGGAGGGTGTTGGGTTGGGTTTTAACCCCAGAACCTAAGTATTTGTTTTTCTCTTAGTCCATCTATTGCTGGATTGGTGGCCTTTGTTCTATAATGATTGATGACTCCAAGCACATAGTTATATGGCTTCAAATCAGACAAAACCACTAATTTCAAGGGTCATATACAATATACGATAACATGAAGACTCAATTTATATCTATCATAGTTTTTGGTAAAACTCAAACCAGTAGGAGCTCAGGAGAGAAAAGCCACAATAAATAGGCCAAAGTCTGTTTTTGCTTTCTTTTTATTTTCCAAGGTAGCACGGTAACAAAAATGGACACCGGGTAATGTCACTTCTAAAAATTATAGGTTTGGAAACTGTGAGGAAACATGTAAATAATCAAAATAGAGATGTATATTATAAATATAAAATTAAAAATGTGTATCACATGTCTTTATTCTTTTTGATAATAGAAGAATAACGCAATAATTAAAAAAAGGATGATTGCAATCTACAAGAAACATGTAAAGTTGCAATGGTTATTAAGTGTATTAGTTGAAAAGAAATTTAGTTTAGAGGAGTGGTAGTCGAAAATTTGAGGATAGTTTGATAAAAAAGGTTTCCGCAATCATAAGGAAACGAGTTTCCAACTTTTATTATTTTTCGAAATGGCCTGGAATCTGTTTCGTGAGTTTCGGTTTCTGAAATGGAAATAAAGTATGGAAATTTCACCGTCTCCGTGCTATCTGGCATTTTTCTGTATCCTCATATTTGACTTTTAGAAACTAGAAGCCATTTTTCAATCACTTATGGCATTTTTGGGATTTTATTTCATAAACTTGTACGGCAGGTGACCAGCCTTAAATCACAGGATGCATTTTGTTTTCCATGATATATCCTGCTTCTGTTTAGTCTTCGTCGGTGATTTTTCATTATTATCTGCTGTCAGTTCCTAGATTGTTATGTTAAATTAATCCATGCCTGAAGTTTCAAATTCCTCTACCATATTTTAATCTTTCTTGGACTGGTTATCTAGTGGATTGTATAAATTATTGTTGCTCATATTGTTGTGGCCTGATTTCAAGAAGGTTTTGATTAAAAGTGCACCCATTATTATTTTGTTCACAACAACAATAATCAAATCATGACTTTCAGCTACGGTTTGTTTATTTCTCTCTATATATCTTGTTCGTCATGGTTAATTTAATTACATTAGTACATATGAATATTATTAGTTGGTTTGTACTGATAATTTTAATCACACTCCTAGCCTCCTCTTTAGTTGTTTCACTAATAGGCAATTTCAGGTTCAATTAAGTTAGTATGGCCCTTCAACAAATAGAAACTCAGTTGTTTGGAAGCTTGCCGTTGTATCATCTGATATTAAAAGTTTTGGAAGGTTCCTTGAGGGACAACATTCTGTTAGAGTTCTCTTCCCTGTCCATTTCACTTACTGTTTTTCTCTGCGATTCAACTTATTGATGTTTCCTTGTTCCTTATTTCTTTCTACAGATTTGTGACTGAATAATGTACCATGTCATGTACATGTTTCACTTACTTTTCCTGATCATTAAACTGTTGTACTCGTTCAGGTGGGGTACATTTCTGCTTCAATAAGGTCAGTAGCAGATGCCAGGGTGGGTGACACTGTTACACACTATGGTAGGAAGGCAGAAAAATCGCTACCTGGATATAAGGAAGCTACTCCTATGGTATTCTGTGGCTTGTTTCCTGTTGATGCAGACCAGTAATTTCTCTTGCTTTTTCAGATTTTTGTATTGTTGCTTCTTTTTGCACCGCTATCTTTTGAACCAGTGTCTTTCGTAAATATGCTTAGATTCCCTGAGCTGCGTGATGCGCTGGAAAAACTACAACTAAATGATGCAGCATTAAAGGTATAGTTTTGTTTTTTTGACCCATATTTTTTCTTTTGGACTATTTACAGGGCTTCCTTTGGTTATATTCTTGAACTTTGTAGCAGCCAAAATTTTTGATAGAAACTTATAGACTATGCATATATCATAATATCATGGTGCACTGATCACTTTGATTCATGCTTTTTACCTAGAATCCTATTTATTTGCTTACAAGTTTGTAGAGTTGTTTCTGAAACTTCGCAAGGGGTGAGAAGTAGAGGAAAATTAGGGTCAGAGAAGAGAAATAGAGGGAGAAATAGTCTGATATATTTTCCATTGATTGCTCATATCTCATTACATTTAGGTATGTATACTCTAATTACAGCAACGGTAAGGACAACTGTGTTAGTAACTATCTAGTATTAGAATGGATAATACAACTAATGGCCGAGTCAGCCTTTTGGAAAATAAAGATAATTATCATCTACCGTATAAGCCACATATTACTGAGAGCATGTGAAGCCTTCGAATAACCTTTGCTGCATTCTCTCTGATCTCTAAGCCTCTAATGTGCTCTTGCTTCTTCTTCCTTTTCCTTTCAATACCTGACACTGACTCAGCCATTAATATTCCCTTTTGTACTGGACAGTTTTGCTAATTTGTCTTTTTGTAAATAGCTGGCAAATTCTGTTAGCTACTTCCTCCAATTCAAAGCTTTTTAATAGTCACTTTAGCCTTTTAATTTTTGCTCCTTTTATTTGTCTATCGAAATTATCAAGGTGCCTCTTCACTATGTTTTTCCTAGTTTACCCTTTTATTTAATAAGAGATTAATTATTGATGAAATTATAAGTTGGTAATTAAGAAGAAATGGAAAAATACGAAGGATGAATCAATCATTTTAGTAGTGTAATAAATTTTCTTTTTCGTTTTGATGAAAATGTTCAAAGTGACTATTAAAAAGCACCGGAGGGAGCAATAGCTGTATATATAGAGAGAGAGCAAGTTATATTACTGCCTACACTATCAATGAGATAACAACTGAATTCTATTTCCCTTTCATCTCTACTTTCTCTCTCTCTAATCCTGTCTTCTTTCTACTCCCTCTGTTACCCTACTTTCTAATCATGTGAATGCACTATTGTGATACATTTTCACTAGTTGCAATAAAGTTTATTGCTAAACTTAAAAACTTATTGAAACTTTGAAATTTTATATGTTAGGCTAAATTTGATAGCTCAGCTAAAATTTGAATTATTGTTTTGAAATGGCCTGAGGAAATGGTTTGCTAAAATGGACCTATTACAGATACAGATGCAAAAGCTTGATCACAAAGGACTGAAACATTTTAAGAACAATACTGAGAAGTGTGAATAAACAATATTGAAAAGCAGTATTCTCTTTAAGTTTTTCTATTAAATAATGATTAATGTTATGTGACTATATAAGGAGAAGCAAAACTTTCAATATACTCCTACAACCAATCAAGATCTATGATACAATGTAAGCAGCATATATGCAATACACTCATTTTGTCTTTTACCATTTCAAAGAACCATTTGTCCAAAAGTGTAAATCTCTTTATTTAACAGGCTCTAATACTAATACTATGTAAACAATGGATGGGGGATATCTCGTTTTGTCACGTTCATGAATAATGAAGTGATACATATATACAAGTATAGAGTGATAAACTTTGAAAATTGAATACTTCCTACTTACCCTTATGTCAAGCTCTATGACCAAGACTATAGAATATAGTATATCTGTAAAATACTGCAACTAAACTTAACTTGTTCATCCCAAAGGATATTTTAATGGTGAGGTTTTATCAATTATTATTTTAAAAAGGGTATTTAAATACAGGTTGTAGGTTTCCTTCATTTGTTTTTGTAATATCTATTTTCCCCCCTTCCATGAGTATTTTTCACTCATTAGAGTTGGACTTGCTTTTTTATTTTCATTAACAAACTACTCATTGTTTTTTTTAATATGAATTACTAATGACTAGTTCCCCCCTTGATTTTGTGTCAATTCTGCAGTTTGAGCCCGAAACATCGAGTGCCATGGGTTTCGGGTTTAGGTGTGGGTTTCTGGGTCTTCTCCACATGGAAATTGTCCAGGTTTGATCTATTTGAACTGCATTACAGTATATCTTTGTAAGACTTATATTGTATCTGAAGGTATGCCATATTCCAGGAAAGACTTGAAAGGGAATACAATCTAAGCTTGATAACCACTGCTCCAAGTGTGGTATACAAAGTGAATTGCACAACTGGAGAAACTGTAATTTCTGCTCTCTTGGCTGTATTTCTATTTCCTTGATCAACAAATATTACATAGATTTGATGCTTAATATAGGGCTTTAGCCGTCTGTCCATTTGGAGCCGTTCTTCATTATATCTTGATTATCTTGTAAAATAAGTTGCAGAATCAGTGTGGCCTTTTATTTGTGGAACTGTGATTATCTAAATGACAAAATTATGAATTTTATATGCTCCAGTTCTGTTGTTAACTTATTTAATCCTGTTTGATAGTTTTGCTTGTTTTACATTGATAGAGCAATTAATGAAAACTTCTTTTATTATACTATTAATGTTTTAATTTGTCAATTTGACTATTGCAGTTTTTGTTATCCTGATCCATCATAAATGAGATGCAAAGTACTCCTGGATTTTTGAAAATTTAGTCTGATATATATATTTTTGACAATATATATTTTTTGTAACAAGACACCTAGTTTCCATGTCGCTTGTCATGGCAATCTTTTACTTATCACACATAATTTCTTGAAGGTTGAGTGCTCAAATCCTTCCTTGCTTCCTGAACCTGGAAAAAGGAGTTCAATTGAGGAACCAGTGGTGAAGGTACTTCTATCATATCATCTTTAAACACTGTTATGTCTCATGCATTAGTTCCATTTCAATCATGTCAATATAGGAAACTGAATTTTGGTTTTCCAAATTTGGTGTGGTGTGAACAGATTGAGATGCTTACGCCAAAAGATTACATTGGACCTCTTATGGAATTGGCTCAAGAAAGAAGAGGGGATTTCAAAGAAATGAAATATATAACTGAGAATAGAGCCTCACTTACATATGAATTACCCCTCGCTGAGGTATCTTCTGCTTTATTTTTACCTTTGTTCAACCCCTCATATCTTGGTTGGGCTTCGTTTTTGTTTGCCTTTGTCTCTTATTCTTTTCACTCAGTTATCTGCTTATTGAATTTCACAGATTGTAGGAGATTTCTTTGACCAGCTGAAGTCTAGAAGTAAGGGGTATGCGAGTATGGAGTACAATTTTATTGGGTAAGAACATTTGCTTGCATAAAAATTCATGAAACTAAAAAATGGAATTTGATTTTGATTTAATTTTCTGTGATTTTGATTTAATTTTCTGTAGTTTTGATGCATTTTGCCATTTTGGTATACTACTGATAAAACATATTGGTGTAGGTAATATTCCCATCCATTATGTACTACCCATTAGGTTATGTATGTGAAAGGGAAGGGCCTTGTCCAGAATATTAAAAGAGAGTACAATAGAAAAATATAATAACCCATCCATAGTCCCATCAAGTTCAGTTGGCTATGTAGATTCTTCTGTTTCACTCTTTCCTGTTTATTGTTCTTCTAAAAGAACTTATACTATGAGAATGCTATCAATTATTTTTGTTTAGTTTATTCTCAGCCTCTCTTTATTTCCTTTTACTATATCAATTCAATTTTCTCTTAGTTATGGCCCGGCTCATCCCTTGTTTTATCCTTAGTTATCCCTTACTTCGTAGACATTCTTAGTTTCTTTTTATTTGTTTTTTTCTTTTTTATGCAGCAGTTAAAAGACAAATGGATGAAAAGTAAAAAAATAATGAGAATTTTTCTAAGAAACAGAAAGGAAAAAGAAAATATATCTTTGTTTTAAAATAACATGGCCAGGAATTGATTTATGGATATTTTTCCATCTTGCATGGACATGTTGTAAAAGATTATACATTAAGTTTTATTTCACAAAGTGAATGTCAAGTTACGATCATTAAGTTTTCCTTTTGTTTTAGGCATTCATGTTCTCTATATAATATATCTCTACGAAAATATGTATCGACTTTTTTGTGCAATTTTATGTGTTCTTACACGTGCGAGTTATAAATGTTTGAGAAATTCTTATTGTACTTGGTAGGTACAAGGAAAGTAATTTAGTCAAGCTTGATGTGCAAATAAATGGAGACCCAGTTGAACCATTAGCTACTATTGTACACAAGGATAAGGTGAACAAACAAATTCTTAAAAAGAGGGAAAACATTGCCGCCTTGTATTTCTCTTTTGAATATTATTTAGTGATAAATACTAGGCCTTTGAGAGTTTATAATTGTTAAGTCATGCGTGCTCTTTATTTTCTGAAATCCGATGTTTTAAGCATCGATATAATTTTTTATTTACATTAAATCTTACCAAATCCTCTATAATTCCATAGGCATATTCTGTTGGAAGAGCTCTGGCTCAAAAGTTGAAAGAACTTATACCAAGGCAAATGTTTAAAGTGCCAATCCAAGTAAGTTCGACTATTATTCTCACTAATACATGGTGGTTTTTGGTTTTATGTTGAGCTCCTATTTACGTTAAGTTTGACTTGACCTTCACAAACTAATTAGGCTACTTGAAAAGTTTTACTTATTCCATTGACAAATGAATTAAGAAGTTGATGGCTTATTACTTATCATTACATCGCTTTCAGAATCTAGAAAAATCACTTGGTGAAGTTTGTTATTTTGAAAGTTATTATAATAACTCCATCGTTTATGTTATTTCCATATCGTTAGCAAATTTTTTTATGTAAAGAAAAGAAACCTTTCCTTTATAACTCAATAGTTGTATCAAATGAAAGGCTAGAGATGAATCTTAATTTTTAAATTTGTTACAACTCACTAATGCGGGAGCAAATGACTAAACAAGCATGTCCAGGAAACAAAATAAATCTGTAACAGTATATGCTTGTGTGTGAGTATTTATTTGTGTGTACATATTCCAAATCTGAATATTTCTTGTTGTGATTGCTTTTCTTTCTTGGCAAACGTTATAGTAAATTTATTCATCTATATTTCTCTTTAGTAATTTTTATCCGTTCATATTGTTATAACAGATATATCAGGTTGCATTCTTATCCGTATCTCTAATTTGATGCAGGCATGCATAGGTTCAAAAGTAATCGCTACTGAGGCCTTGCCAGCCATAAGGAAGGATGTACTGTCCAAATGCTATGGTAATAATTCTGTAACTAGTCACTTTTTCATTATGATTTTCTGACGAAGTAAATATGGTGGTGCCATGGTTGTTGCTCTTCATAATTAGTCAAACTGGATTTTTACTCCGTTTTCCATTGTACCCCCTTGTTTATTTTAGGTGAATGGTGTTCTTGATTGTTTTCATTTCAAATGATTTTGTTTGACATTTTATTTTGGGTAAACTTCAAATGACCTGTGATTTGGTTGTTTTTCAAAATAAGGATTGTGGAATTTTTTTTTCAAAACGGGGATTGTAGTTTCAAAATTTTGCAAATAAATGACAAAAAAGGATCCCCTTTTTGTAAAATCATCATAAAAGAGGATAATCTTGTTCATTTTGGAATGAAATTTTGCAAGTTAGTTAATAAAAATATAATACACTTTAATATTTTATTTTGAAATTTTTTGAGAAGTTTCAATATTTTATTTTAATTACATAAGATAAGAACTTTACAAAATCATAACAAAATAAAAAATCCGAAAAATTAGTCAAATTCGTGTGATGTATAATTTTTAAATAATATGGTTAAATTATAGGAATGTTGAATGGATTAAATACACAATGTAACATTATTATTTCTAATGAAAAAAATATTTTTTTCCTTTATTTGCAAAATTTTGAAACCACGGTCCCTATTTTGAAACAGTCAAACCACATGTAATGTTTAAGTTTACCTTTTTTATTTGATGTGATAGCTATATAAGGCTGAAGTTAAATAATATAAGGAAAAGTTACTGGAGCTTACTACTATAACACTGTTGTATTCTTGTAGGTGGTGACATTACAAGGAAAAAGAAACTGCTCAAGAAACAGGTATCCGATTAGAATTTCATTATAGAATATTATTTTGCATCCATCAAGTTTGCTTTGATTTCGGGGAGGGGGGATAAATAGGAAATCAATGGATAATTTAAACAAAACTGTTACTACTTTTTAACATCTCATTAACTTGAAATATAAATGTCCCAGAAAACTAAATGATAGGCGAAAATTGAGATGGGTAGGTATAATGCTGGAATATTATAACATATTTCGCATCTTTCCTTATTTGATTACGCTTTATCTTTGTAACATTTTAATCTGTTCTTCATACTAAATTTCTGATACTGGGTGATTATTAGGCTTCTTTTTGCATTTGATACTTGAACCTGCCAATATGTATTGTTTCCTCTCTTGGACATTTTCTTTATTCTCCCTTCTGCATTCTTTTTAAATTCATTTCTCAATAACTAATGGATAAAACTTTAAATTAAAATAAGATAAATCTAATCCTTACAAATTAGATAATAGTTGACATATAATTTTTACTGATTTGTAATTAGATTTCAACATTGACATAATCATAATTCTGCATTTTGAAGATATTTAAAAATATATTGTTAGCTCCATAACACCTTGTCTTCTAGAACTATGGATGTTAAGCAGAGTTATGGAAGTCCTCTCATATAGACTTATTTGGCTCAATTTCATGTAATCTTTTCTACAAAGAGAAAACCTGTAGGCCTACGGTTGCTACACTTAATTTCTTGATCCAGAACACAGAACATATCAAATACTAAGGGATAAATAAAGTTTTCGCAACTTGTTCGGTAAATTGCCTATTATTTTGTAATAATCGAGAAATTGAGAGCGTAGAAATGATTTAGTTGGCCTTTGAAAGCAGTAGAAGATGTTAATTAATGAAATGCATTAGAATACATGATTTCCATCTGTGTAAATTATTTTGAAACTCAGCTAGCGACGAATTTATGTATTTTACAAGACATCATTCGCCTGCCGTACAATGAAATGCATTTCCTATCAGCTATTATTAGCTCCAACTGTCAAATTTTCACCTGCATCACTTAGTTTGCTTCTCATAGATTCTAGTTTTGCCATTTTCAGGCTGAAGGAAAGAAAAGAATGAAGTCAATAGGTAAAGTGGATGTACCTCAGGAAGCTTTCATGGCTGTTTTGAAACTTGAAAAAGAGGTACTTTAATTTGTATTCTTTTTCCCACATGTTTACACTAATCCAGTAAGTGTATATCTGTATTTTCATCGGTATCTTTGTTTTTATGTATCATTCTAATGTAACGTGGTCTCATTTCTCATTCATAGGGCTTTAAATTCAGTTTTGAAATGTTGAACATGATATTGTTACACTGGATGGATCTACGATTATTTAATGTCCAATCAGTAAATTTTAAATTCGTATTAGTTTTGATCAGTTGGATTCCCTTTTTAGCTGTCAGTGTTCTGAATGTTTTCTTACTTTACTGTGAGATATCTTATATTTGTGTAATTGCCCAATTTTTTTCGTTAACGTATATTCACCATGTCTGAGTTTAAGAATCAAACTATAAGATGCAAATTTATTGGAAGAATAAAAAACTGGTTCAATAAAAATTAAGTAATTTAAATTTCCGATACACATTGTTAACATCGAAACATTAGAACTCAATTCATGAAATTAAATTGATTCTTTCTTACGGTCCTTAGAATGAGTGGACTCAATTTCTTAAGCACATTATAAAATAATTCTTAGTGTATTTGTATAAATAATGCGAATGTTTGAAACTATTGTATGGTTATATATGTTATTTGTTGAGGATCCTATGCTTTAAAATAACCAAATATTTGAACTTTATATTTAAAACCATAATAATATACATGTTTTAAAACTTGATAAAGGTGTAACACCTTCGCGTTTTGCATGTTAAAATCGACCTAATGCGCAAGTTTGACCACATCTGGAGGTACCTCTCATTTTGATCTTCACTTTTAGGTTTAATGTCATGCAAAGTCTTCCAAGTTGTCAAAAAAAATTCTGTTGGACCCAACTTTCAAAGTGATCTCGTAGTTGCCTCAACTTTAAAAAAAATGCACAACTTTACTTCATTAATGTTACATGTCAGTTTCTAGTTGATTTAACTTTTCAAATATGTCATATGTATTATTTTCTACTAGTTATCTATCTGATATTAGATGTCTTGAGCGTGGTGATCTGCAATAAAGGAAGACTAAGGTTAGATAGACTTGGTCCGGATTCCGGCAAAACCTTATCGACGCTCAAGTTGGTTAAGAAGGGAGAGGAGAAGAATAATAAATGGATCTGATTGTAGGATTATATGTGAACACTTGATTTCCTAGAGAGACACGCCTTATATAGGCTGTTAGGGGATTTGAAAGTGGCATAACTGCCTTTGACGTGGTATGCCAACCATAACCTCCAACTCATGTGATAAGTTGGCCGGTTCTTGAATGCTTTGGGTCTCTTAGACCATGGGTTATAGGTAGGTTGTTATCACTATCAAATGGAAAAAAACGCAAATACATGTCAATCAAGTATACTAAATGAGCAAAAAAATGTCACAGTGTATCATATCCAACGGTAACATTAAATTCAATCTTCTAGTCTTCAAGCTAATCATCTAACTTCAAACTAGCCATCAGAGTTCAGGTTGTTATACTACTTTCGAACCTAATGAAACAACATACATGTAATAAAAAAATTGCAACGATTTCAGAAACTACTATCATCCTACCAAATAACTATCAAATGAGAAAAATATGAAAAATGCAAAATCAAATACAAATAAGATAAAAACACATCAATATCTTTGATAGTTATCATTCAAAACAAAAATTCAAAAGTTTTTCAAACAAATAAATTGTGAATCAAATCAAAGTTAAATCACAATTCCAGACTAAACGCAATTAAGCTTAATCAGAATTCAAAAACCAGATCAAAGATGAAATCGAAATAAGAAATCAAGAGGAGAAGAAACGCAAGAACGCCTGGAGAGGAGAAAATAAAACAACGAAGCTTGAATTGCAAAACAGGAACGCATGTTGTATAGAAACGAGATTGCAGATGCCCTTATATAGGACGTAGAGTGTGATTCAAAACTTAAAAACATTATAAAATTGCAAATAAAGAAACATAGAGGGCATATGCGTAATTTTTAACTAAACCCTAAAATTTTAACATGTACCAAAAGAACACATGTCGAAAATTAAATATGACATAACATGGAGTATGGTAAAATGAGTGACATAAATTTTCACGAGAAAAGAGTTGTGTAGCACCAGAGAGTTAGCGGTCACAACTCGCAAGAAAGGGTTCTGGAAGAAAACTGAATAGTGACCGGTTTATCGGTTTTTTAGTTTCTTTTTTATCTAAATTTCTCCAAAATCGGTATTTAGATACTGAAACTGAGCAAACCGGCCGAATCAGCCGGTCCACAATTCCCTTCTGACAAAAGCAGGAGAAAGAAAAGCATTGCTGTAATTACCCAAACACACACAGCAATGGAGAAAGGAGAAGGGGAGAAGGAGAAAGTATGCAAGAGATGTCACCACACTTACACTTCCTCCTCCAACGTTTCATCTTCTTGCGTTTTTCATCCTTCCTTTTTCGTATGCCGCCGTCACGATGATCAGAAAAGGTATTTTTAATTCCTTCCTTTTTCTCCTCGTTTCCTTATCACTTTAGTTGCTTTTGAGGTGTCAAGGTCGCATGGTTCGGGAATCGTTCATTTGTGCGAAATTCAATCCAAAATTGCACATGTCAATTTTGATTCAGCTCGTTTTCACCTGGAATTTGATTGTGATTTACTAATTCAAAAGATTGTTTGCTCTCCGAGATATCAAGGTCATTTGATGTTAGTGCTTCAGTTTAACTGTATCAACTAGTTGACCAATACAATTATAATATTACATCAAACAAAGACCTCAAAATGCTTGTTCGGTTTCTATTACAATATCGGGAGTTCCAGGGGTGGCAGCCCTAGCGGGATCCAAGGGCAGCGCCCTGACCGGGGTTGAGCTAGTAGGTTAGTTCGAGAAGAAAAATTTACTATTCTACTTGTAAGTTAATGAAAAATATTCATTTTCGGTTGAATTTTGTACCCCGAAAGTCATATTTAGGACATAACCTGTGTCGCGCTCTTGAAATTTATTATTTTACCCATAAGTTAATAAAAAAATTAATTGTCGGATAATTGTGTACCCCGGAAAGTTATATTTTGGATATAGCTCGTGTCGCGCTCGTGATTTGTCTTCACCGAGAAACAGAAAGTCCGGATGTAAAAGTCACAGTTGGCACGATTGCAACATGCTCTGGTTTTTCCAGTGTTGCAGAATCTGCTGACGGTTATTATTTGATCGTTGGACGAAATACAGTTATTTTTGGAAGAGATATTCATTGGCAAAACACAATTCATGGTTCATATTATTCACAATAGATTATCCATTCTGTGTTTTTGATTCTCTGATATTTTCCGATTGAACTAATGATAGAACCGTCAGATAATTTTCAACCTGAAAGTGTGAAGTGTTCGTCACGACTTCAGAAATTTCCAAGTAAACCCCTTACTCCCCAACATTTGATCAAGGACTGGTTCAATGCAAATATTGCATATTCAGTTTGATTCCCTTGGTTTCTATTTGAATTTGATCTTTGGTTTTCAACTGCTATTGCTTTGCTGCCCACCTACTGCAGAATTTGGATTTTACGCCATTTGTTAACTTATTGATACCTTTGCCTACGAAATTCACTGTCTTAATTGCCTCCAAAATATGTCTTGATTCTGACCTGAAAATTAAAGTTAATGTGAGAGCCCCGGATATTCTCAAGATAGATAGTATCAAAATGGGAATTGTGCAATTCTGACCTCAACTCTTTGCGTTTTAGACTTTCTTTATCATACTTATGTAATGAATTTCGATCTTCATCTAGTTTGTTTGTAAAGGTGTAGTCTTTCTAGGACAAATGAGTGTTTATACGTTACGTTTATTTACCTCATGGCTTGGTTGTTTTAAGATGTGTGATTCTTAGTTGCTCTGATATGTTAATGTGGATAAAGTGTCAATTTGGTCTTTCAATTTGTGTGGTTTTGTTAATTTAGCCCCCTAGTGATCTTTACGTAATAATTTGATCCTGAATAAGCAGATATTTGATACCGTGTATAGATTCATAGTCTCATTTGATTAAAGGTCACTTGATGTTAAGTAATGTTGTGGATGTGAATAGGTTGGTTTAGTATGGTTTTGAATTATCATTTTATCTTTTTGTAATATTGGCATAACTGAAGGTACTACGAGTTGGGACCGAGTGATCCGCCTTATGCTGCCAAATTTTACGATTGCTGTGGGGCCGAGAACCCCGAAGCGCCTGGCTGCACTTCTGGTTTCCATGTTTCATATGATGATGATTAGACATTGTACCTCTACTCTACTATATTTTATCTTTTGATTGTGAGTTTATAGTAAGATTATACATTTTATGACATTTCTTTATACAAGCGCTTGTTTTGACGGGTTTCTAGTTCATATCGAAGACATGACATGTGACATAGAAAAGACTTAAAGCATCATGGATGTATTTTAGACACGTTTGTATTATCGCAATAAATTTGAAAAATATAAATCTTTTAAAATGTCAAAGAGAAACCAATAGCATTTAAAATAAAAGTGTGAAAAAGGAGAATTCACCCTGCAAAATGAGACGTATATTTGGATTTTTCTATAAGTAGGTGGATATGATAAATATTTGAAATCTTAAAGGCACATATGTTAAGATCTTCAGGTGGTAAAGGTTATCGTCAATCTTATGCTTGGTTTTTCTGAGCCAAACTTACTCCCTTCATTTATATCAATATAAAACTCCAAATTCAAAGAGTTCCATTAAAAATATGGTTCAGTTTAACCGAATAGTCTATTATAACTGAAATTAAAGAGTAAGAAATGAACGTGTTTTATTTGTGGGATTCAACATTACACATATTCTATTGTAGAATTTTGAAAACCTTAGATGCTTATGGTCAAATCACTATTTTGATTTATTTAAGTGATGCATTTTTTCCAAACTATGTTGGTAGTAACAAGAGAAAGCTGAGTGACAGGTAACTATTGGACCAAGCGAGGAGGTTTTTATGTATTTGACACCCGACCCGATTACATATGAATGGTTTTTTTTTGAAGAAAGATTACATATGAATGGTTGAAATTGATCCCACAAATAACAAATTTGTATTTCAACTATTAATTACATTTCTATCATCAACTTTATTTTAGAGAATCCAAATACATTAAGAAACGAAGTTCATTTAATAATAAATGACAACATTAACACAGATGTACACGTACAAGGAAAACATACATACAAACCAAAACCAACTAAGTTTGTTGTTTTCAACTTTTAGGAAATGAGCAGAACTGAGCTAACTTATTTTATTTCAACGTAAACTTAAAACTAGGAGTAGCTGATTTGATCTGATGACTAGATTGATTTGTAATGCACATGCTCGATTTAATTAATTTTCATATTTTATCACACTGTGTTGGAACAAAAGACAGAGTTTCGTTGTGAAGATCATAAAGAACAAACATATTCTGCTGCTGAACATTTCCCAATATTGACGATGGCATTCCACTTGAACTTGCCATTGCTAAACAAGCAACTCCCTCATTTTCATCCAATATCATATAGTTCTCTTCTGGCAATTCCAAGTCCGCCCCATCGAAGTGCATTACCACTTTTGGCACCTTCATTTCACTCAAATCCTTAGGCAACTCGAAGCAAAGTTCGAGCCCCATGGAAGTAGAATTATCGACTCTAAGACCCATGCGTGACTTAAACTTTTTTTTCACCAATTCAAAAACACTCGATTCTAGATATGTTATCGTCGTCCCCGAGTCTATCACTAGTCCACCTCTCCCATCATTTTGGATCTCAAAAGCCAATTTCTTGATCGGCAAGCGATCTCCCCCGACCGAAATCCCTTGGAGAGAGAGATAATAAAATGACGGTTGCACCGGATTTCGCAACAAAGGCGTAGTCTTGATTGCACCGCTAGAAGTTGTTTTCCCTTTTAGGGTTGCTAATGAGCCCATCATCAATGTACTTGTTTTAGCATCATCTATTGATGTTAAACAATACGAGAACTTCGGTTCTTCTAGCTGCGAAACTAACGACAACGCTCCTCTTCCTAGCCCTACGAGGCCTGAGCCCTCGAACCCATCTCCTTCGTTATCCTCCCCGCACCCGAATCCGATGCCCCTGACTGATACCTCCCCGAACGTAAACGTTTAGATCGCTAAAATCCCTCGAGTTGAAGAATTGTCGCCGTAGGTATAGAGATACTCGCACCCGTTGCTACAGGAAAACGGAGGCAACGCTTTGCATATGTCGCTAGAACATGACAACCTAGCGAAAGAAGATGACTTTTTCGGGTCGAAAATGGGTGTAGGTTGTTTAAAACATTGAAAGCAAGGCTTGCATTGTGTCCACATTAGATCGCTTCCGGTGTCCATGATCGCGAGGTAGGTTTGAGATGGTGTGCCGATGGCGAGTTTCATCAGGAACTCGCCTTCTCCAGGGAGGACTAAGGTATCGATGTCGTTTGATGAGCTTGCTAGGGATACTCCGTATAGATTTTGCGATCTGTGGGATGATCGCTTCATTCCGCGTTGGATACGCTGAATTTTCGTCAAGTTTTTATCGGAATCGACATGTTGGAGGGTAACTCGGAATCCGTTTTTCATCTCCTGATTATGTGGAGTTCCCCTAGATGTTGAAGTTGCAAGGGAAGCAAGGAATGAAAGTATTGATAAGAGTAGTAGCAATGAAATAGCCAAAATATTGAAATTTGAAGAAGCCATTTTAGTGAAGAAATTAGTTAAGAGGGGATAGAAAAGGAAAAATGAAATGAAAAGGAAAGTACTAGGAAGAAATGAGATGTAAAAAAGTGAAGTGGGTTTGTTTGTGGAAACTAACTTGAGCGGAGGTTGAGATAAAATTGCATTGCAACTATCACTTAATTTATAGAAGGCTAAGTAAACAAAATGTTATCTCATTTACATACTAAGTAAAGTGATTAGGATTATTTAAAGTTGGAAAATTGGTAAATCTGTAAAGTTGAGTCAATATTAAAAATGCATAAAATCAAATGTTAAATTCAATGTATTGTGGACCAAATAACAATAACATTACTCCAATTGTCTACTAAGATTCTCACAGGTAAGGGGATCAGGTGTACGCAGTTGTTGTTTCTAATTTATCATGAAATGAAGTTGCAACAGCTTTCCGTGACTTCATAATAAAAAATTTCAGACTATTAACTGATCATTTTGTAATAATCCAAAATCAAAGAATGATTTTGATCGATCAACTAATAAACACAACACTGTTAAAATAAAATCTCAAACTAATATCAATCAACTTTAGTTTAGCGAATTCGAACTCATCCATATTACAGATGCCTCATCAGTATTCTGCAAATGTCAAATGCGTCTTTGGACTCAGGCCCTGTTCTCTTCACCTTCAATTTGGTTCAGTTAAGTTCAGTTTAGTTAAGTTCAGTTCAGTTAAGGTTCATTAAGTTCAGTTAAGTTTAGTTCAGTTCAGTTAAGTTCAGTTCAGTTAGGGTCTATTGAGTTCAGTTCAGGTCCATAAATTTTAATTTCAATAATGATTATGCTAATTAATATTTAATAAAAATTAATAGTAATAATAATAAAAAAGGAATAATGATAAAAATATTAATAAAGAAAAATAATTATTATTTAATGTAGTTAATATTGATTATAAATATATTAAAAATAATTTTTAAATAGTGATAATTACTAATGTTATTAATATAATAATAGTATTAATGTAATTGTAATATAATAATATTTTTATTTATAATCATAGTATTTAATTAATTAGAAAATGTGATATGAGATAATAAAATAAAAATATTTATTAATTAAAATAACTATTACTTTTTTTGTAATCCAATAATAAATGATAATTTGAATCCAAACTACAATATATTATAATAATAATTATTAACTCACGTGTAACTGTATTTGTAACAATTTTCATTATTAATGGTATTAAAATTGTTTTATTAATTATTTTATGTAGGTAGTTATTAATAATATTATTTGTTATGATTATTAATAATTTATTTATTTTTACATTTAATGGGTTTTACTATTATTTTAATAATTAATATATTTATTATTAAGTTCAATTAAGTTAAGTTAAGTTAAGTTCAGGTCCATTAAGTTCAGTTCAGTTTAGTTCAATTCAGTTAAGTTCAATTCAATTTAATTCAGTTAAGTTCAATTCAGGTTTCAGAAGTTAAAGTGAACAAGCCTCACTTTTTACAATTTCACCATTTTACTCAAACAAATTTCCCTTTTTATCTTCATAAGTTCATAACCTTTGTGTTATTAAATAAATGAATAAATAATAGTTGTATATATACCCTGTAGCCGTGTTCTCTTAAATTAAATTAACTTATTGAATTTTAACTAAATAAAACCGGAATGGGAAGGGTAAAATGTTCTAACAAAATATAGAAATTGGATTTTAAAAAACTTGGAATTCATCTATATCAAACAAATTGAACTTGTTGAAATTTTAATTCATATTAACAAAAAATCATATTTCAATATAACTATATTCTATTATAATTAATTCATAATAATACAAAATAATGACAAGATTATTATTTAATAATTACTCTATCCACATATCATTTTAAGCGTCTTTTTATCCTTTAACGGGAGAATATTATTAATGATTAGGTCATTTGGTGTGGATGGAACATGTAGTAGTTTATAGTATAACAAATTAGGTGTACTTTACCTTAATTCCTCTTTCAAAAAATTTTACCATTTTATATCAAATCCTTAATATGATAAATTTAATATATATTTTCATCTATTATTATCTCATTTACAGTAAACTAGAAGTTTTATTTCAAGGGTTCTGAAATTACAAAAAACTAATGATAAATTCTACCTTTACTGAAAATTCCAAATTTATATTTGGATTTGTTTCCTTGAAGCGACTCATCGTCTTGAAACATAAACTTTGCATATCATCGCATATTTCATTCCAACCGGTAACCCAAAGTTTGAGGAATGACAGAATGGATTTTTTGAAAAAACAAATATATATATATATATATATATATATATATATATGGGTTCAATAACTTACTCTAAATTACAGAAAGAGTAAATCATACAATAGTCAAGCTATATATTTTTATATTCCTAAATTATTTGGAATCAGTAAACACAAAAGCTACTTGTTACTAACTATATTATACCATTATCTTATTCTAAATTATAGAAGGAGTAGATCACACAGTAGTCAAGCTTTTTATATTCCTTAAATATTTTGAACAAATTAAGCACAAATAGGAATGCTACTTGTAAGTTGTAATTAGTCAATTATTCATATAATAAAACATCATCTTACTTCAAATTATAAAAGGATATATCAAACAATAGTCAAGCTATGTTTTATTTTCTTAAATTGTTTAAAATATAGTGATTACAAATATATAGCTAGTTGTTATTTAGATAGTATATCACTTTCTTAGTCTATATTATAAAATGCATGGTTTTGAAAACCAGACCGGACTGGCCGGTTGGACCGAGTCTGACCGGAACCAACCACTTGTCTGGTCGGTTTTCACCCAGTTCAGTGTCTGGTCAAAGATCGGATGTTGACCGGTTGAACCGGCCGGTCGGATTCAGTTGAACCGGAAACCGGTTGCTTTAACCGGCCAGTTCACTTATTCTTGTTAAAAATAATTTTTTAAAATTTTTTGCAATAGGCAAGAATCGAACTCATGACCTTCAACTTGTTATCTATTATGCCTACCACTCAACTACAACACTTATTTGATACACATTTGTATTATATTTCTTTTATAATATCATTATAAAACTTTTATTTAGTTTTAAATTAAGTATTTGCTTTATTTATTTAATGTATTGTGTAAATAAATTCACCATATCTTATTTAAATAATATTTTTTCAATTTTTAGAAAATCCGGTTCGACCATCGATTTAATCCGGTTGAACCTTAAATCCATGAACCACCCTCTTCACCGGTTCGATGACCGGTCCGGTTCTGAAAACCATGATAAAATGTGTA